>JASTWL010001273.1:0-45610 GCA_035220575.1 Temnothorax rugatulus
AGACTTCATGTCTACTTTTGCGATTGTAACCATGATTTAAAGTGAAATTTGGCTTAAAAAACTTGGCATCAACAAATGGCGAACCTCCATGCCTAAAAAGTCAGATATAGAAACGAAAAAAAAAATTTCTTTTCATTTTAAATCGTGTTTCTGATTCCTGATTTTCGTATGGGTTAATATATTAACGACAGAAATTTAATGTAGCATTTAGAATATCTCACATACCTATAATAAAAAACCTATAAGACTGTTACGAATAATAGTATATCATATATTATGAGAATTTCTCGTAAATAAGATATCAGGTCTTATAATAGTGTTCAAATAGAAATCTATACAATGCTATCCGAAATTAAAGAATTGAAAAACTCGCTCGAAGAAAAATATTCCTTTCTTTTTTAATCGTGTTTCTGATTCCTAATTTTCGTAAGTGGGCTAATATATTCACGATAGAAATTTAGTAATGTCTCATATACTGTACAAATAAAACCTTTAAGACTGTTACGCATAATTGTATATTATATGTTATGACAATTTTCCAAATATAAGATATCATATCTTATAATAATGGTCAATAGAACTCTATGCAATGCTATCCGCAATTCACATCATATTGGAATCTATAAAATAATGTATAAACAAATGCAATGAGTATCAATCGTATTTTATCATAACTTTTGTGTACTTTCAATGTACTTTTTATCATTCCATATCCAGAATTTCTTTCGTTTTCTATATAGTCACTATAGAACGAAATTATACGCCATTCTATCACGTTCTATCGTGAATCACACTATCGTTTCTAAATCTATCTGCTAATGCCGTCCTATCGTTCTGTATCAAAACTTCCTTTCGGTTTCAATACAGAAATATACTGATTAAAAAGTCGTATACAATCTATCACGTTGAATCATGAACCTACACTATCATTTTCTATCTGTTTTTTCCAATGTAGTGCTATCGTTCCCTATCCAAAATTTCTTTCGTTTCTATATAGTCACTAATAGCGAAACTAGTACGCCATTCTATCACGTTCTATCGTGAGTCAACACTATCGTTTTCTATCTATCCTGCTAATGCCGTACTTATCGTTCTGTATCAAAATCCTTTCGGTTTCAATACAGAAATATACTGATAAATAGTCGTATACGAATCTATCACGTTGAATCATGAACCTACACTATCATTTTCTATCTGTTTTTCCAATGTAGTGCTATTGTTCCCTATCCAAAATTTCTTTCGTTTTCTATATAGTCACTAATAGAACAAAAACTAGTACGCCATTCTATCACGTTCTATCGTGAATCAACATTATCGTTTTCTATCTATCCTGCTAATGCCGTCCTTATCGTTCTGTATCAAAAATTCCTTTCGGTTTCAATACAGAAATATACTGATTAAAAAGTCGTATACGAATCTATCACGTTGAATCATGAACCTACACTATCATTTTCTATCTGTTTTTCCAATGTAGTGCTATCGTTCCCTATCCAAAATTTCTTTCGTTTTCTATATAGTCACTAATAGAACGAAAACTAGTACGCCATTCTATCACGTTCTATCGTGAGTCAACACTATCGTTTTCTATCTATCCTGCTAATGCCGTCCTTATCGTTCTGTATCAAAAATTCCTTTCGGTTTCAATACAGAATATACTGATTAATAGTCGTATACGAATCTATCACGTTGAATCATGAACCTACACTATCATTTCTATCTGTTTTTCCAATGTAGTGCTATCGTTCCCTATCCAAAATTTCTTTCGTTTCTATATAGTCACTAATAGAACGAAAACTAGTACGCCATTCTATCACGTTCTATCGTGAGTCAACACTATCGTTTTCTATCTATCCTGCTAATGCCGTCCTTATCGTTCTGTATCAAAAATTCCTTTCGGTTTCAATACAGAAATATACTGATAAAAAGTCGTATACGAATCTATCACGTTGAATCATGAACCTACACTATCATTTCTATCTGTTTTTCCAATGTAGTGCTATCGTTCCCTATCCAAAATTTCTTTCGTTTTCTATATAGTCACTAATAGAACGAAAACTAGTACGCCATTCTATCACGTTCTATCGTGAGTCACACTATCGTTTTCTATCTATCCTGCTAATGCCGTACTTATCGTTCTGTATCAAAATTCCTTTCGGTTTCAATACAGAAATATACTGATTAAATAGTCGTATACGAATCTATCACGTTGAATCATGAACCTACACTATCATTTTCTATCTGTTTTTCCAATGTAGTGCTATTCGTTCCCTATCCAAAATTTCTTTCGTTTTCTATATAGTCACTAATAGAACGAAAACTAGTACGCCATTCTATCACGTTCTATCGTGAGTCAACACTATCGTTTTCTATCTATCCTGCTAATGCCGTCCTTATCGTTCTGTATCAAAAATTCCTTTCGGTTTCAATACAGAAATATACTGATTAAAAAGTCGTATACGAATCTATCACGTTGAATCATGAACCTACACTATCATTTTCTATCTGTTTTTCCAATGTAGTGCTATCGTTCCCTATCCAAAATTTCTTTCGTTTTCTATATAGTCACTAATAGAACGAAAACTAGTACGCCATTCTATCACGTTCTATCGTGAGTCAACACTATCGTTTTCTATCTATCCTGCTAATGCCGTCCTTATCGTTCTGTATCAAAATTCCTTTCGGTTTCAATACAGAAATATACTGATTAAAAAGTCGTATACGAATCTATCACGTTGAATCATGAACCTACACTATCATTTTCTATCTGTTTTTCCAATGTAGTGCTATCGTTCCCTATCCAAAATTTCTTTCGTTTTCTATATAGTCACTAATAGAACGAAAACTAGTACGCCATTCTATCACGTTCTATCGTGAGTCAACACTATCGTTTTCTATCTATCCTGCTAATGCCGTCCTTATCGTTCTGTATCAAAAATTCCTTTCGGTTTCAATACAGAAATATACTGATTAAAAAGTCGTATACGAATCTATCACGTTGAATCATGAACCTACACTATCATTTTCTATCTGTTTTTCCAATGTAGTGCTATCGTTCCCTATCCAAAATTTCTTTCGTTTTCTATATAGTCACTAATAGAACGAAAACTAGTACGCCATTCTATCACGTTCTATCGTGAGTCAACACTATCGTTTTCTATCTATCCTGCTAATGCCGTACTTATCGTTCTGTATCAAAAATTCCTTTCGGTTTCAATACAGAAATATACTGATTAAATAGTCGTATACGAATCTATCACGTTGAATCATGAACCTACACTATCATTTTCTATCTGTTTTTCCAATGTAGTGCTATCGTTCCCTATCCAAAATTTCTTTCGTTTTCTATATAGTCACTAATAGAACGAAAACTAGTACGCCATTCTATCACGTTCTATCGTGAGTCAACACTATCGTTTTCTATCTATCCTGCTAATGCCGTACTTATCGTTCTGTATCAAAAATTCCTTTCGGTTTCAATACAGAAATATACTGATTAAATAGTCGTATACGAATCTATCACGTTGAATCATGAACCTACACTATCATTTTCTATCTGTTTTTCCAATGTAGTGCTATTGTTCCCTATCCAAAATTTCTTTCGTTTTCTATATAGTCACTAATAGAACGAAAACTAGTACGCCATTCTATCACGTTCTATCGTGAGTCAACACTATCGTTTTCTATCTATCCTGCTAATGCCGTCCTTATCGTTCTGTATCAAAAATTCCTTTCGGTTTCAATACAGAAATATACTGATTAAAAAGTCGTATACGAATCTATCACGTTGAATCATGAACCTACACTATCATTTTCTATCTGTTTTTCCAATGTAGTGCTATCGTTCCCTATTCAAAATTTCTTTCGTTTTCTATATAGTCACTAATAGAATGAAAACTAGTACGCCATTCTATCACGTTCTATCGTGAGTCAACACTATCGTTTTCTATCTATCCTGCTAATGCCGTACTTATCGTTCTGTATCAAAAATTACTTTCGGTTTCAATACAGAAATATACTGATTAAAAAATCATATACCAATCTATCACGTCGAATCATGAACCTACACTATCATTTTCTATCTTTTTTTCAATGTAGTGCTATCGTTCTGTATCCAAAATTTCTTACTTTTTCCAATTTAATTACTTACTGAACGAAAAATAGTACGCGATCCTATCATGTGCTATTATCGTATTCCATCTGTTTGTCCAATTATTCCTATCGTTTTCTATGCGAAATTCCTTTATTTTCCAATATATCCCATACAGCACAGAATTGCAGCAATGTTGCCCAACATTGCAGCAACGTTGCAATATTGCAGCAATGGAACTGCAACTCCTGTGCTGTATGGGATTTAACTTGTTGCTCCGTAAATAGTTTACGAATCTATCACACCCTGTCGTGTGACTACATTCGTTTCTTATGTATTCTTTCGATATATTCTTCTCATTCTCAATCCAAAATTACTTATAACTCTTAACTAAATATAAAATAAATGTTTATAAGGATAATGGGAACTATTACTAAGAAAGAAGATATTTTTAATTCGAGCATTTTAAAGATGTACACTACTTCAGTAATAGATAGCTTTATAAAGATAGGACACACATGGAAGCAAATTTCATTTGGATATGAATTGTCATATAGAACTGGCAGGGGTGGTATTGTAGATTAAGGGTATTTTGTATAGTCAAGAAATTGTAAATTGAGGGAGCAATCAAGGACCGAAGAAAGATATAATAAATAGAAATGCAGAAAATATTAATAAAATAAAAATTATGTAAATTTTTATTTTATTTATGATGGACATTAAGTCGAATATACACGGAAAAAACAGTATGGTTGACTCACACATAAATCTGGTTGTGCCAACCAGATTCAATAGTAAATACGGAACAACCAGTTATGTGTTTGCTGCAGCCACAGAGCAATTGTTGAGTGACTATTGTTGCAGCAGTGACGATACCTGGTTGCTGCAACCAACCTATGTTCTTGATATTTATTGATTACTTCAACTGCAAATATTGTTATGGCAACTACACCATTTGGTTGGTCCACACAGATTGTATTGATGTAGTATAAGACCAATAGTTGCTATAGCTGGTCAGCCATTGCAAATGCTACCATAAATATAGTTGTTGATACTATAAATTTCTAGTTATCAGAAGCAGATGTTTTGATACTGTTTCTAACAATAGAAATTCAGGAAATCGAAAATTCCAAAAATCTGAAACTTTGCAGATTTGTAGTACATATACATATGTATATGTACTACAATTCTGCAAAGTTTCTGATTTTTTGGAATTTCGACTTTCCGAACTTCCCTTGTGAATAATGAAGTTGTGGAATATGTAAACATTTAAAGGTAGAGGAAATAGAAATTTTGATTAAAATTATCAAAATTCTGTTTTAATTTGCCAAAAATCTTGATAACTTAAGACTGAATTCTGATAACTTTAATTGGATTTTTTAAACTCTTTTATATTTTACTAAAATGGAGTAATCAAACCAAATTTTTGTTTATATTAGGTATATTGTGGTATTTATTTTGTTGGTGAGTTAACACAAAACTATATACAAATAACAATTTTCCTTATTATCATCTTTCTGTTTGTATGATTAGTCAGCTAATTTACATCGTGCATTGTTGTCCAAAGTAGATTGCTTATACCGCTCAAGTATAACCTTTCCAAAGGCTGTTTTTTTGGAGAATGTCATAAATGTACTGAAAATAAAAACATATTTTGTTAGTTTGATCTATATCTTGCATTAATCTAATAAATATCACATCTGCATAATTCACTCCGCGTAAAGGGGATGGGTACGGCACGATTATGTCTGAATCGACCTTAATCATACATACCTTCAAATAATCCAATAAGGTGCGACAGTTCATACGTTGCAACGCAATTTTGCAAACGCTCATCCATAACGACGAAATAGAAAATGATAAATAAGTTGACCCGACGAACTCCTCAGCCAGCACGATATGTATACACTCTTGCACTTATATTTGACACTTTTCACCGTACTTATTTCACTTATATTCACCAGTCTTTGTAACGGCGATACTAGATAATGCGCGCTATAAACACATTGCTATAAAATATGCGCGGCATAGCGAGTCGCGAGTCGCTTTTTTTGTTTTCTGACATCGCTGCCTCATCCCGATTGACGCAACTATATGGATAGATAGTCCATCCAAGTTCTGGTTGTGGCAACCAAATTCCGCGCAACTATATTCATGTAGTTGACATATAAAAGTAAATAAGTCACATCAACCATACACATAATTGTTACTCACAGATAACTAGGGTGATGCAGCTAGGTTGCTTACAGCTAAATTTTTCTGGTTGTGTGCATTATATCATTTTTTTCCGGTGTATATTACACTGCGTATTAATATAACTGGTTTTGTTATTGGTATACTGCGTTCACATATATATTCTATTTAATATTACATAGATTATTGGAAATCACATAGGATGATTCAATTTATTATCTGTTCTAATTCTTTTGAGAATTATTAACAACCTGAATAAGAATCTATCTTTATGAGAAGATCATTTATCCTTTAAGGAAATTATTATTCGATTAACAACCGTAATGAGACACATTATTCCAAATATAATTATGTCATTTATTATTACCTATTGATATGATTTGATATTTGTGTGTCTTAACCTATGCATACTGATTAATACTGACGATCCTTTTATTTTGAAGAATATTTGTTGGAATATTATTACACATTTGATTATGTTCAAAGCTTTTGTATGAGTTTAGCTATTTAAGAACTATCTCAAATTAAAATACGTTACGAATAAGAATAATCTAGATACAAGAGGTACAATGCTCTTTATGAAAGAATTAGTCAGTAATGAATATTTTTACTTTTGTATGTTTATATATGATATTGATATGATTATTCTTGATATATTACTGTGCTCATTTGTGCTTATACGTTGAAAACTATTTCTACATTGTCAATAACATTAAACAAAACACAATCTCTCTCTCCATTCGAATAAAAGAGTAATGTATCGTTTCCTCTCTCAGAACACGATCATTCTTACAATCCAGCCTACATTTCAAACAAGCTCGATAGAAAACGATAGAATAAGCATAGGGTAGTGTCTGATTGATCCGCATACACGTTCGATCAGCGAGTATCCGTAATGGAATAAAAGATATTTCACATAGAGAACGATAGATTACTTTTGAAAACTAGATAGAAAACGATAGTAATAGGCATAGGGTAATATTTGATTGATGCTCATACACGTTCATTCAGTGAATATCCGTATTTAGACAAAAAGAAATTTCATATAAAGACAATAATATCTGAAACATTGTTATAGGAAACGATATGTTCTTATTCGTGACATTTTCATAACATTCGATACATATAGTAATTGGTTTCCGACGGATGAAACAAGTATCTTGGTAATTTAACCACAAAATGATAATAAACGAGATAAGTAATATAATGATTTTGAAATTATTGACGCAGTGATATTGCAACAATAACAATTGTGCATATAATATACGCATCTTCAAATAATAGCCGAGCTTTATCTAGCAGTGACGCTTCGTCTACAGTAAATCTCGATAGTAACGATTGATCTGTCTAAACTAAAGGACAGTCCACTGTCGTATGCGAACGTTAATATTTAAGAAACGCAGTTTAATGTAAGCTGAGATGCTTTACAATGTTAGCAACGTAATATTCTTTATATAAATGTGCGCGCTAGTATGACTCGAATTTAAGCAATGGCCAATTGCATAAAGAGAAAGGTATTTATGTTGTATTAGTTGCAACCACTAAATTAATGCAATGAACTTTTTACAGAGCTCTGTTTATTCGACATAAAGTCAGAAGTCTTCTAACTCTCGTGTTCTCTGTAACCAAGGATCGTAACTGGTCGGAATGTCTGTTATACCAGGCCGCGTCTTGTGATGATCAATGGTATTAATAATAAAAGTGTTACCTGAGATCAGAAGAACTCTCTGTATCATGATTAGCACATCCTCGAAAGGATTACGTCTCGTGTTTGTTACCACCAGGGTAATTTCTATGGTCCAGAAATAATAAACTCGTCCTACGAGTGAAGACTCGTTCTCGAAACGGCGACGGTCGTCCTTCAATAATCGGTTTGATAAAGGCGGCGCTCGTCCTTCTTCCTCGTGTCTCGAAATATCGGACGTCTATCGTCCGCGTGACTGCGGATATCCTCTGTCCTCGTGTGTCAATATTAACCTCGCGATTAATTACAAAGACTGGATAAGTGGAAGTATAATTTAGATGAATGCAACGGCAACTAACACGATAATCTATGACGCAACCGAATCGTCTCAGTACAGAGACGCGTACACTTTAGCGGTCGAAGGACGAATGAATGCTCGTCGCTATGCAAGCTCGTGCCTGCTCGGCTCGCGCATGCGCCATATCGCTCTGCTCGCGTGATCGTGGTCCACCGCGCAACGACTTCAGCGTCAAGCGCGCGGAGGGATACATGTATCATGTTACGCCCGTTTATGTTTATATACAATCTCTCTTTCTATCTTTGTCTCTCTCTTATTTCTTTTCTAACAGAGCCGTTAACATCCTATCGTTCTCTATGCGAAATGGGTGTTTGTTCCATTACGGTTAGGGCCGGTCTACAATGGGTGTTGTAAGTCGTGAGTCGTAAGAATTGACCAATCACAATCCATTATTCTGCTTGCGGTCGAAGAATAATGAACTGTGATTGGTCAATTCTTACGACTTACGACTTACAACACTCATTGTAGACCGGGCCTTACTCACAGCACGAATTTATATGCGAATCAGACACTACTCTATGTCCACACTATGTTTTTCTATCTAGTCTTCAAAAGTAATCCTATCGATCTCTATGTGAAATATCTTTTCTTTCCATTACTGATACTCGCTGCTCGAACGTGTATACGAATCAATCAGGCACTACCTAATGTTTGTTCTATCGTTTTCTATCGAGCCGTTAACATCCTATCGTTCTCTATGCGAAATGGGTGTTTGTTCCATTACGGTTACTCACAGCACGAATTTATATGCGAATCAGACACTACTCTATGTCCACACTATCTTTTTCTATCTAGTCTTCAAAAGTAATCCTATCGTTCTCTATGTGAAATATCTTTTCTTTCCATTACTGATACTCGTTGCTCGAACGTGTATACGAATCAATCAGGCACTACCTAATGTTTGTTCTATCGTTTTCTATCGAGCCGTTAACATCCTATCGTTCTCTATGCGAAATGGGTGTTTGTTCCATTACGGTTACTCACAGCACGAATTTATATGCGAATCAGACACTACTCTATGTCCACACTATCTTTTTCTATCTAGTCTTCAAAAGTAATCCTATCGTTCTCTATGTGAAATATCTTTTCTTTCCATTACTGATACTCGTTGCTCGAACGTGTATACGAATCAATCAGGCACTACCTAATGTTTGTTCTATATTTTTCTATCGAACCATCAACATGCATAATCCTATCGTGCTCTATACAAATAGGTTTCTGTTCCATTACGGATATTCACTGATCAAATGTGTATGCGAATCAATTAGACAGTATGTTATGCTTATTCTACCGTTTTCTATTAAGCCTTCAATATAATTCTATCGTTTTCTATGCGAAATGTGTTACCGTTCCATTACTGCCTGAACAAACGTGTGTGCGAATTCATTAAAAGTGTCTAACAAAAAAATACTCAAGTACGATCTTTGTGTGCTTCCCAAATCACCTAAAATAAACTTCTTTCTAAAATATTGTAAATCCTAAATTTGTAATTCTTAAAATATCTGTAAAACGGAAAAATATTTTAAAATTATTTCCTAGAACAAACAAATCATGAAGAAGATTGTGCCTTTGGATACTATTAAATGTAATGTATATAGATGTGAAAGCTAACATATAGGTGTGTACCCTTCCAAATGTTTTTGAAATTCAATAAATTATTCCGTTTGTAATATACCTAGTGAGAAATGAAACTTCGATCGACATTGACTCGTTTCATTTCTCACTGGGTATAAGCCGAAATATATCCTCTGTAAACATTAAAATTAATAAAGTTTATTTGTATCAACAAATTATAACACATGTACCGATTTTACATTTTATTCTTTATATCAATAGAAACCTATGTATTGATATTTCATTGGTTAAATCTATCGTACATCGTTCAACTATATAAGTTACGACTTCGAAGTTATTTAGTGACGCAAAGGATCCTGTTTTAAAAAACTACGCATTTTAACAATTAATTTTTCTACAACTATAATTAAAAATATAATAATCAGTAAAAAAATTACAGTAAAAAAAAATAAAACATTCTTGTACGTTTTAATCATCTTTAAACTATACACCAAAAACGGCAAAATTATTGATTAATTTTGACTAATGCATTAACAGCAATATAGAATTATTGACTCACAAGGGAACGGTCGGAAGTGTCCCTACCCGATTTGGATGCGCTTTGGATATGTTGTTGAGCATCAAAAAATATTAGACTCGTATTTTTTTTTTCTGCGTATCTCGACGTTTATTGGTTGAAAAAATCCCTAAAAAATAACAACCGATTTGGATGCCCTTTGGATATGTTGTTGAGCATCAAAAAACATTAGACACGTGTTTTTTTTTAGCTGCGTATCTCGACGTTTAGGGGTTGAAACAACCTTTTTTTAGCTGCGTATCTCGACGTTTAGGGGTTGAAACAACCCCTTGAAAATAACGACCGATTTGGATATGTTATAGAGCATAAAAAAACATTAGACACGTGTTTTTTTTAGCTGCGTATCTCGACGTTTAGGGGTTGAAACAACCCCTTGAAAATAACGGATTTTATAGTTTTTAGCGAATATCTTCGAAAATATAAGGCGTAACGACAAAACATTTGTATGAAATGTTTATGACTTTTTGTGCTCTTTACAATGGCGTAATCAGATTTTTCAAATTTGTCACATTTTTTAATTTAACCCCACCCCCACCTATTATTTTTGCCAAATATAACAAATTTTCCAACGCAAATACCATTATTAGATTTTTGGCAAGACGAGATGATATGTGGTATAGGCGTCGCGCTGTAGGTAGGTGTTGCGTTATTTCCGTTCAGTTGCGCCGTACGCTTAAAAATTTCCATTTCAACTCCGGGATGACCGAAAGCGCTGATGCAAAGGCTAGCGCAAGGCACTGACAGCGAGAGGTTAACGCTATTTCGAGAGTCCTAGACTAGCAACGGAATGTCGACTCCGACATTATAAATATCGCCGAATTGTAAGATCGGGCGGGCAGTCGCAAATCATAATCTAAACGAACACGTGCGTCACATTAACCGCTACAATAATATACTATCCCGCTTACGGCACAACAAAATCAACAATTAAATTCACGCATTTGAATATCATTTGCTTGTGTCATAATTCCGAAAAGCAAGCATTTCGGATCATAAGTCTGAAGTGTAAAGAACTGTGTTGTACGCTGTCGTTTTGTGAACATTTAAGTGCATTTTTATTGTTAACTTTTATTGGTTTCTTACGCTTGTTACTTTTTTCTTTGATATTGAATATTGAATATAATTTTTTATTCAGCTCTTACTCAATTCTTTGCCAGTCTTGCCAGTGACTATATAATCTTTTTTGTTTATAAAATGTCACGTTGTAAGCACCTACTATAGTATATTGTGCACCTAGGAGAGAAAGCAGCGTTTTTCAGACGAGTGTAATTTGCCGCTCTCGCCTTTGGCTCGGGTGGCAAACTTCACACTCGTCTGAAAAAACGCTGCTTTCTCTCCTTGGTGCACAATATACCATAGTAGGTGCTTACAACGTGACATTTTATGAACAAAAAAGATTATATAGTCACTGGCAAGACTGGCAAAGAATTGAGTTAGAGCTGAATAAAAAATTATATTCAATATTCCGTTGCTAGTCTAGGACTCTCGAAATAGCGTTAACCTCTCGCTGTCAGTGCCTTGCGCTAGCCTTTGCATCAGCGCTTTCGGTCATCCCGGAGTTGAAATGGAAATTTTTAAGGGTACGGCGCAACTGAACAGAAATAACGCAACACCTACCTACAGCGCGACGCCTATACCACATATCATCTCGTCTTGCCAAAAATCTAATAATGGTATCATAATAAAAATACACATGGATGTATTTGGCATTTGACGCTCTTAAATTTGCGTTGGAAAATTGTTATATTTGGCAAAAATAATAGGTGGGGGTGGGGTTAAATTAAAAAATGTGACAAATTCGAAAAATCTGATTACGCCATTGTAAAGAGCACAAAAAGCCATAAACATTTCGTACAAATGTTTTGTCGTTACGCCTTATATTTTCGAAGATATTCGCTAAAAACTATAAAATTCGTTATTTTCAAGGGGTTGTTTCAACCCCTAAACGTCGAGATACGCAGCTAAAAAAAACACGTGTCTAATGTTTTTTGATGCTCTATAACATATCCAAATCGGTCGTTATTTTCAAGGGGTTGTTTCAACCTCTAAACGTCGAGATACGCAGCTAAAAAAAGGTTGTTTCAACCCCTAAACGTCGAGATACGCAGCTAAAAAAAAACACGTGTCTAATGTTTTTTGATGCTCAACAACATATCCAAAGGGCATCCAAATCGGTCGTTATTTTTTAGGGATTTTTTCAACCAATAAACGTCGAGATACGCAGAAAAAAAAAAATACGAGTCTAATATTTTTTGATGCTCAACAACATATCCAAAGCGCATCCAAATCGGGTAGGGACACTTCCGACCGTTCCCTTGTCAGTCACCAATATTATAATACAAATTACTATAGTATCAGTGTATGTAACAATATAGTATATGTATGCAAGTATAATGAAAGTTAATAAAACCATAAGATATGTAATTTACTATTAATATATGATATCTAGACATAATAATAATTATAAAATTGACAGATTTATACACATTGAAAGTATGCATTTCGAACAAATATACGACATATTGATATCGGTAATAATCCAATTTAATAAGAATCTTACCTATATAATGTGTACAGAGGTTGTCATGAATACATAAGAAACGATAGACTCTATCGTGAAACTTTGATTCAAATACATAAGTATCAGGATTCGACTAAAGTCTGTAAAAATATTCTAAACTTCATATTTTTCGGATAGAAAACGAAAGCACCTCAATGCGGTTTTTTCATTATGATCCGATTAATTAAGAAATGCGGGAGTCTTATTCGGAAATATGAGATGTGTATGGTAAATCTCACATAAGAAACGATAGACTTTATCGTGAAACTTTGATTCAAATACATAAGTATCAGGATTCGACTAAAATCTGCAAAAATATTCTAAACTTCATATTTTTCGGATAGAAAACGAAAGCACCTCAATGCGGTTTTTTCATATTATGATCTGATTAATTAAGAGATGCGGGAGTCGTATTCGGAAATACGAGATGTGTATGGTACATCTCACATAAGAAACGATAGACTCTATTGTGAAACTTTGATTCAAATACATAAGTATCAGGATTCGACTAAAATCTGCAAAAATATTCTAAACTTCATATTTTTCGGATAGAAAACGAAAGCACCTCAATGCGGTTTTTTCATATGGTCTGATTAATTAAGAGATGCGGGAGTCGTATTCGGAAATACGAGATGTGTATGGTACATCTCACATAAGAAACGATAGACACAATTGTGAAACTTTGATTCAAATACATAAGTATCAGGCTTCGACTAAAATCTGCAAAAATATTCTAAACTTCATATTTTTCGGATAGAAAACGAAAGCACCTCAATGCGGTTTTTTCATATGGTCTGATTAATTAAGAGATGCGGGAGTCTTATTCGGAAATACGAGATGTGTATGGTACATCTCACATAAGAAACGATAGACACAATTGTGAAACTTTGATTCAAATACATAAGTATCAGGCTTCGACTAAAATCTGCAAAAATATTCTAAACTTCATATTTTTCGGATAGAAAACGAAAGCACCTCAATGCGGTTTTTTCATATGGTCTGATTAATTAAGAGATGCGGGAGTCGTATTCGGAAATACGAGATGTGTATGGTACATCTCACATAAGAAACGATAGACTCTATCGTGAAACTTTGATTCAAATACATAAGTATCAGGATTCGACTAAAATCTGCAAAAATATTCTAAACTTCATATTTTTCGGATAGAAAACGAAAGCACCTCAATGCGGTTTTTTCATATGGTCTGATTAATTAAGAGATGCGGGAGTCTTATTCGGAAATACGAGATGTGTATGGTACATCTCACATAAGAAACGATAGACACAATTGTGAAACTTTGATTCAAATACATAAGTATCAGGCTTCGACTAAAATCTGCAAAAATATTCTAAACTTCATATTTTTCGGATAGAAAACGAAAGCACCTCAATGCGGTTTTTTCATATGATCTGATTAATTAAGAGATGCGGAAGTCGTATTCGGAAATACGAGATGTGTATTGTACATCTCACATAAGAAACAATAGACTCTATTGTGAAACTTTGATTCAAATACATAAGTATCAGGCTTCGACTAAAATCTGCAAAAATATTCTAAACTTTATATTTTTCGGATAGAAAACGAAAGCACCTCAATGCGGTTTTTTCATATGATCTGATTAATTAAGAGATGCGGAAGTCGTATTCGGAAATACGAGATGTGTATTGTACATCTCACATAAGAAACAATAGACTCTATTGTGAAACTTTGATTCAAATACATAAGTATCAGGCTTCAACTAAAATCTGCAAAAATATTCTAAACTTCATATTTTTCGGATAGAAAACGAAAGCACCTGAATGCGTTCTTTTTCATATAATCTGATTAATCCAGAGATGCGGGATTCCTATCCGGAAGTACCACATGTGCACGATGAATGTTACATAAGAAACGATAGACTCTATCGTGAAATTTTGATTCAAATACATAAATATCAGGATTCGACTAAAGTCTGTAAAAATATTCTAAACTTCATATTTTTCAGCTAGAAAACGAAAGCACTTCAATACGTTCTTTTTCATATGAGCCGATTAATTAAGAGAAGCGGGATTCCTATCCGAAAGTACGCCATGTACATGATGAATCTCACATTAGAAACGATAGACTTTAATATTTGACATAATCTATGATAGAATTTTATAAATAATCTTTAGGTAATTCCGTTTAAAATTAATCTTTGTATTTTCACATGAAAAATGATAGCTTATCTATACATAATACTGCAAACTATCCGATTATTATACAAGTGTGTGATTCATATCTGGACACATAAAATGAGAATTATGTAAGTCACACAAGAAATGATAAACTCTGTCGTGAATTTCTGATTTAATGTCATAAGTATTAATGTTAAACAGAACTACGATAGAACATTATAAATAATCTGTTGTTAATGTCTTATAAAACAAAATGTCGTTTCTTCCAGATAGATAAGGATAGCTCCCGATAGCACTATGAAACATTTAAAATCATAAGTGTTGGAAGTTATTATATAAAACTATTGATTCTCTGTCGTTTTATTCACATTAGGAAAATTTATTATAAGATTACATTGTTATTATAAATATTCTTTCGTTATGAAAACGCCCTTCACATAGGCCATATGGATTATCATACAATTTTTCGATAATCTTTATAATTTTTATTCGTTGTCTATCTGACTTTTTAAGCAGGGATGAGAACATACATATATTTAATTGTTTTACAGAAATAGGTTAAAAATAATTTATAAAATTACTATATAATTCTTTGAAAGTAATTTATTTTTCCTCTTCTAAAAGGGCATGTCATCGATACCCGAATCTATCGAAATATTGTTGTCGCTTTTCCGCAATACCGATTGGTTCTCTCTCTGCGCTTACTTCATGAGCGGCTGTCATGGCATATTTTGACAGTTGTGTGGTTATAGTGTAATAGTGCAGTGAAATATTAAAGTTAATAGCGCGCGCCTGTGATGTCTAGTTATAAAATAATGAATGATGTTCGCCATCTCTGAAGTGACTTCGAACGCGTTTCCATTCCGTATATTATAATTTGAATCCGTATTGTAAGATTATAACCTCAAATTATCTGCAAAGCATGAAACTGTTATAAATAAAATATGTTGCGGTAAATAAATAAAATGAAATATTTCAAAAAATTCCACTAACACATAACGTGGGTATGGCATACCCGAAACAAACTTTCTTACCTTTTTGCTCGGGTTCTATGGCGAGACTGACGCTGCCTCAACTTCGACGTTCAAGACGAAACCTAAAAGGTCTTTTACAGACCCATACCGGACCACTACCATCACCCATTTCGAAATGGCGCGTATTTAAAAAAACCGACCGGGTATGGCATACCCAACGTATGTGTTTAATTATTTTAATCACCTGTATAATTATATATAATTATATATAATTATATATAATTATATATGATATCATATATAAGTACGGAAATTTTGTTTCTTACATATATAAATTATATATAATCATATAGGATTATATATATACTTCCACATGAACCTCATATGTATCCATACATGAGTGCATATATGATCTATTGTTCATATCTAGTTATATTTGGAATTATATAGTGATATATGGACCCATATATAATTTATGTAAAGTACCGAATTTGATATATAATCACATATAATCATATATATTTATATATAATTATATACAATATCTTTTTCCCGGATACATATAATAATATGTCTGATCATATATGAACATATACAATCATATACAGTATCGCGTCTGGTCATATTAATCAATATACAATGCCGTATTTGTTTACCAAAATTCTGTAAAGGGACATTTGGTACCAGGGGTGTACAAAACGATCCCTGAGATCATTTTTACCTCCAATGTATTAAGGATGGAATAAAGAGCATAAAAATAGGTTAATATATTATTTATTATTATAAAAAAATATATTATTATAATTAACACGTAATTGAAATTTGAACATAAAATTAAATTAAAAATTTTGAACATAAGATGAAATATGAATGTCGAGTAAATAAAAATTAATTATAAAATTATAAAAAGAATGAAATAAATAAATATAATAAAAATTATAGAAGTATAAAATTATAAAATAATAAATAGATGAAGGATCATTTTGTCTCAAATGACATTTCGTCATTTTGATATTAAAATCTAACCTAAAAGATGGCATTTAAACCACTACGAAAACATAAATTTAGTTAGTACTGAAGTACAGTGGTAATAATATAGTTAGTGAAACCATTTATTTAAAATTCAATTTATTAAAATTTAAAAACTTAAATAAAATGTTTCATAATGAGTTAGAAGCTATACTCATTTAAATATTGTATAAACCTGTTATTTATAAATCAAATGCTCAATTTGCATTTATTACGCATTTGAATGCGCGCATTTTGAACACACAATTCATGTGGTTTTTTAAGTCAATGCAATTGTACGCGCATTAAAAGCACGTTATATGCGCATTGGCGCTCCTTGGTTGGGTATAAAAAGTCATCTTTTCGTCATCTTTTAGTTTTATGTGCTGTCTGGGTCTCATACGGAATCGTACGTCACCCTATAATAGTAAAAGAAAGATTATTACATTATATTCACATATACATTTGTTTATTCACATTTCCATTCTTGTTATTTTTAGCTCATACCCATTATCGGCCCTTCTGTTGTCAAGCATTCTTCCGTTGAATCAAGCACAATGGAAGCCTTGCGTCGAGTTGAAGCGAGATCTCGTGATACCTTGCAAATGTGCCGTATCCGTGGATTATCCACGATCGATTGAGATGAATTGCGACCGGGTAATTTTCACGCGTGACACCAGAAAACAACTTACGTGGTCAACCGGTCGTATCAATTAGTCAAAGGAACTGTGGTCACCAATCTTACCGGAAAATATCATTAATTCCGATTTGAATCTCAAAAGACTCGACCTGTCGAGCAATTCGATCTATCGGCTGATGGATCGCTTGCTACAGACGCAAAGTGAACTGCGCGAACTGCGACTCGCTGACAATCTTTTGGGCGACAACTTAAACCCGATATTCTCCAGTAACGAATTCCATGGCATGAAAGAGCTCAGGATACTCGATTTTAGCAGAAATGGGCTTAGGAGCATCGAGGAAGGAATATTAAAAGGATGCGTAAATTTGGAAGAACTATATCTCGATGGCAACAATTTGACTACGGTGCCTACCGCTTCTTTGAAAGGACCACGTGCTATCAGAGTGCTATCTTTGGCAAGCAACAATATCGGTATGTTTATGATAGTCTTTTTTAACCAACTTCAAAAAAAGGAGGTTATATTTTCGGCCTTATATGTATGTATGTCCACGATTTTCTCTAAAACTACTGGACGGATTTAAATGCGGTTTTCACTGTCCTGTAGAACAATCCTCCAGGAAAGTTTTAGTACATAAATATCGCGCTAGAACATCAGAATACGGAGCAGTAAGGAAATATGCGATAATAATTGTTCATATTAATTTAATGAAGCACTAAAAAGTATAAAATAATTTTTTTTTTAAAATAAAACCGACTTCAAAAAAAGCTCTAAAAAGTATTTAAAAAATTGAAAAAAAATTGAAAAGAAACTTTAAAAAGTATAAAAATAATACTTTTAAGAATTCCTTTCAATTTTTTGAAATCGGTGCAAAATTAATAATACTTTTAAGAATTCCTTTCAATTGTTTGAAGTCGGCGCCAAATTAATAATTACTAAATTAATTTGGCGTCGACTTCAAAAAATTGAAAGGAATTCTTAAAAGTATTATTAATTTTGCACCGATTTCAAAAAATTAAAAGGAATTCTTAAAGTATTATTTTATACTTTTAAAGCTTTTTTTTTTCAATTTTTTTATAATTTTTTAAATACATTTTAGAGCTTTTTTTTAAGTCGATTCTATTTTTTAAAAAAATTTTTATTTATTTAAAACTTTATATAAATATTTTAGTTTACAAGCAAATATTTCACATTTAAAAGTAAACTACAGTAATTGTATTTGAGCGTGAGTATAACCTAAAAAAAACTGATAAGGTATTTTTATACTTCTAAAAAACCGATGTGGTATGTTTGTATTTTCACAAAAATAAATGATATCTATAAATTGCATTAATTATAATCTCAAAAAATCGAAGTATCTGTGTATTTCACAAAAATAAATTATATCTATAAATTGCGTTAATTATAATCTCAAAAAATCGAAGTATCTGTGTATACCTAAAAAAAACTGATGAGATATTTTTATACTTCTAAAAAACCGATGTGGTATGTTTGTATTTTCACAAAAATAAATGATATCTATAAATTGCGTTAATTATAAAATGAATATATATTCTTTCACAAAATAACTGTTGTATTATTTTAAAAAATATCTTTGTATTTAAGTGTCTTCTTACACAAGTCATAATAGCTTCATTTTTCCTTACAGCCATTATAATATAACCAAATTCCGTTACCTAACTCAACCCAAGTGTGATATGTATCTTTTTAAATAAATGTTTTCTTGATTGATCTTTAAATAAATCTTTAAATTGCGTTAATCAGAAAGAGAAGATACAATTACAAAATTTTTAATCCAACACAGGAATACAAGGTATTTAAATGCAAAGATGTTAATCGCAAAGATTATGTTAGCGCGCATTATCTTTTGTCCAATCCACGTTCGTTCCGCGTTGACATGGGGCGCTGACATCCGGTGGCTATCAACAGTACTAACTCGGACTGCTACTCGCGCCTCTCTATGTACGCTCTGATAGAGCCCGCGCTTTCTTCCCGCCTGTACACGTCGCTTGCCATATTCGCTGCATTAAATAAACGTATTGGTGCGAACTGCCGTGTTATTACACTGACCCTGGCTATCCATCCACGATAACTCTAACAGGTTATGGGCCCAGGTGTGCCGCGATAGTCGAAATAGTAAAAAAGTGTCAGTTACGGCAAAAACTAACCTGCTCAACATGAACACTGCGGGCGTGACGCGAATCGAGTGTCTCGGGAAGGATAACTACGACACGTGGAAACTCCACATGGAAGCTCTCCTCGTCAAGAATGATGCCTGGCCATATGTGAGTGGCGAGCTCGCGAAACCTGAAGCCGTGGCCGGCGACGCCGCGTCGGAAACCGCGCGAAAAGCGTGGGAAAGGGGCGATGCTAAGGCGAAATCCGATATCATTCTGGCGATCGGCAGTTCCGAGCTGAAGCAGATCAAAGGCTGCGCTACTGCGCGAGATGTTTGGCTGAAGCTAGAGGGAACATACCAATCACGAGGACCCGCCAGGAAAGCTACGTTACTAAAGCGACTAATGCTTCATCGAATGGAGGAAGGCAGCGATGTTCGTGAACATATAAGTAAGTTTTTCGATGCGGTCGATAAATTACAAGACATGCAGGTCGAAATACATCCCGATGTATTAGCAACGATGCTTCTATATAGTCTGCCGGCGAGTTTCGATAATTTCAGATGCGCAATTGAAGCTCGCGATGAACTGCCCGCGCCCGACACCTTGCGTGTTAAGATCGTCGAGGAAAACGAGGCGCGAAAGGGCGAGACACACAACACAAGTGCCAAGGCTATGTTCGTGAACAAACATAAGGGCCGAAAACGCGACATTAAGCCGACCGCGCATGAACGCAAGGACAACGCACAAGCGGACGACAAGGGCGTTAGTAAAATTCGCTGTTACAAGTGCAATAAATTGGGGCACAAGGCTGCAAACTGCGTCTCCAAAAGCGATAAAAACCAGTCAGCGAAAAGTGCCGAACAAGTGTCGTTACGTGCAGACGTCGCTCTACAAGCCAGCGTGATCGAGCCACGTCAAATGTGGTGTTTGGACAGCGGCGCTACTACACATCTCTGTGGTGATCTGGAGGCATTCTACGAGATAAGCGATTCAAGACCGGGAAAGTTAAATCTGGCGAACAGTGCTTCAACCGAAACGACCGCTGAGGGCAAGGTGATGGTCACGGCCGATGTGAATGGAGAAAATAAACTCGTGTCGCTAAGCAAGACTT
The DNA here is from genome assembly GCA_035220575.1 of Temnothorax rugatulus. Lineage (NCBI taxonomy): Eukaryota > Metazoa > Arthropoda > Insecta > Hymenoptera > Formicidae > Temnothorax > Temnothorax rugatulus. The sequence goes on from JASTWL010001273.1 coordinate 21,042, forward strand.
TACACGTTCCGGACCTACGCACAAATTTAATGTCCGTAAGCAAGATCACGGATAGCGGTTTCGACGTACTATTCTCTAAAGAGGATGCGAAGGTACTAGACAGAAACGGAGGTGTTAAACTGGTCGCGGACAGAATTGGCGGTCTTTATTTCGCGCGTGAAATCAAGGATGAATCCGATTCAGAACCTAGCTGCACACTATCCACATCAGTCAACCTCTCGGATTTAGAGCTGTGGCATCGCAGGCTTGGCCACGTAAACGCAAGAGATCTCATCGAGGCACAGCGGCATGGAACTATCAACGGCATGAAATTCAAGGATGCAGAGGAGTTCACCTGCGAAATCTGCCTCAAAGGAAAGATGACTCGCGCACCTTTTCCCAAGAAGTCCAACAGAGTTTCGGAACTACTTGATTTGGTTCATTCGGACGTTTGTGGCCCCATGCGGGTCGAATCAATAGGGAAGGCAAGATATTTCATCGAGTTCATAGACGACCACTCGAGATGGAGCGAAGTTCGATTCTTGCGACACAAAAACGAGGCTCTACAGGCAACCAAAGAATTCATTGCACTCGCAGAAAACCAGACAGGTAAAAACGTTAAATGTTTTCAGTCTGATAATGGTTTGGAGTTTACAGGCAAGGATTTCGACATGTTCCTGAAAGAAAAAGGCATCTCCAGACGACTTACGGTTCCATACTCCCCCGAGCAGAATGGGATCGCGGAACGACGGAACCGCACCCTCTTGGACATGGCGAGATGTCTGCTTGCTCAATCAGGGTTACCTTCCAAATTTTGGGCCGAGGCGATCAACACGGCCAATTATATTCGGAACCGATGTCCGTCGAAGAGTCTTAATGGTCTTACGCCGTATCAACTGTGGACCGGGAACGTTCCTGACGTCGAACATTTCAGGGAATTCGGATGTCGTGTATTTTGCCTGAACAGAGAACCAGGTCGAGGAAAGTTGGATCGACGCTCCAAGGAGGGCATCTTTTTGGGCTACTCCGCTGAATCCAAAGGTTTTAGGGTGTGGCTGCCCGAAGAGAATAAGGTCATCATATCACGCGATGTTAAGTTTATCGAGGACACGAAGCTACGTACCGAGGACCTCATTTCGTTATTAGACGGCGAACCGGAGGGGAAAGCGTGGACCGAGAAAGCGGATGAGAAATCCGAATTTATTGACATCGAATTACCTCCTGTCGAAGAACAAACTGAAGAAGAGAATGACGACGAGAACGTCGTTCCAGAACCGCCACGGGCCCCATCCAGGGGGCGAGGAAGACCAAGGATCCTGAGGACCGGGGAGAGAGGAAGACCCCGAAAGGTCTATACGCCTACCGTTGAGGACGCCGGGTATGCTGAGGAGGATATCGTCGCTCTTATATCCGAGGTACCGATGAAACAGGCATTATCGAGTCCAGAGGCCGAAGAGTGGCATGATGCCATGGTATCGGAAGTCAAATCGATTTTACGTAACAATACGTGGAAACTCATCGACCGACCAGAGAACTCTACCACCATTGGGAGTCGTTTTGTCTTGCGGAATAAGTTCAACCCGGACGGAACTCTTCACAGACGCAAAGCTCGACTGGTCGCTCAGGGATTCAGCCAGCAACCTGGCCTACATTTCAAAGAGACTTTTGCACCTGTAGCTCGTCAAGGATCGATACGTCTGGTTGCGTCGTTAGCTGCTCGTCTTGGCATGAAGATACACCATTTCGACGTGACAACCGCTTACCTAAATGGAGATATCGACGAACAGATTTTGATGGAACCTCCAAAGCAATTGATTGGAATATTGAGGACGATCTCAGAGGACAAGGACGATCCAGATCTGGCCCTCGAAGCTGATAAGATGTTACAGGACTTGCTAAGTGGGGACAAGGTTTGTCTCCTGAATAAATCTCTATACGGTCTTCGCCAAGCCGGGAGAAATTGGTACAATAAACTAAATTGTTCGCTAAAGGATCTTGGTGCCATCCCTTCCGACGCTGACCCCTGTCTGTATTATATTGGAAAAGGGGAGGACTTATGTATAATCGTTACTTATGTCGACGACATTTTAATTGCAGCTCGCAACCCCGCAGCCATCGCAAGATTCCGCGACGAGTTGTCCAATCGATTCGATATCAAGGATCTTGGCGAAGTAGGGTACTGTCTCAATGTGGAATTTAACGTTAGTCAAAACGAGGTGACTATGCATCAACGAGGCTATATCGACGATATACTTAAACGTTTTGGGATGAGCGACTGTAATCCCGTCAGTACTCCAGTGGATACTTGTGTGAAGCTGACCAAGAAGGACGAGGACTCAAGCGAAGAGGAGTCAAATTTTCCTTATCGAGAACTTGTGGGTGCCTTAACTTACCTAGCCGTCACGACGCGCCCCGACATAAGTTTCGCTGTCAGTTATTTGGGACAATTTAACAATTGTTATGGCAAAGAACATTGGACTGCGGCCAAACGGGTCCTTCGTTACTTAAAGGGATCCAGAGATCTAGGACTGATCTATAGACGAGACTCTAAGTCCATCGAAGGCTTTGTCGATGCTGATTGGGGCAACTGTCCCGAAGACCGACGTTCTTACACTGGCTTCTTATTTAAGTTGTCTGGGAGCCCTATATCTTGGGATTCTAGAAAGCAACCAACGGTCGCCTTATCATCCACCGAGGCGGAATACATGGGACTGACCGAATGTGCCAAGGAAGCTATCTACTTACGCAAATTTCTGGAGCAGCTAGGATTTCCTGACCTGGCTGACATCACCATATTCAACGACAATCTAGGAGCGTTGAAATTGGCTCAAAACCCCGTCTATCACTCTCGGAGCAAGCATATTGATATGCGTCATCATTTTATCCGGGAAGCTCTGAGCCACAGCCTTTTGAAGATTGCTCATGTCTCTACAGAAGACATGCCCGCGGATATGCTTACTAAGGGACTGCCCAGGCCAAAGCATTTGAAGTGTGCAGAGATGTCTGGACTTGGACACATCCCCAGTAAACTTCACCGACCGTAGATCGAGGGGGGGTGTTAGCGCGCATTATCTTTTGTCCAATCCACGTTCGTTCCGCGTTGACATGGGGCGCTGACATCCGGTGGCTATCAACAGTACTAACTCGGACTGCTACTCGCGCCTCTCTATGTACGCTCTGATAGAGCCCGCGCTTTCTTCCCGCCTGTACACGTCGCTTGCCATATTCGCTGCATTAAATAAACGTATTGGTGCGAACTGCCGTGTTATTACACTGACCCTGGCTATCCATCCACGATAACTCTAACAGATTAAAAACTGTTAAAGAAGTAACAATAAAAAATGCAAATATTTTATTGAAATAAAAAAAAATTTCGTACAAATACTTAACGCTGCTTTTTTACTCCATAACCACTTTCTTCGAAGCTAACATGCTGCGCGTGTACTTGGCGCCTTTTTTTACCTTTCTTTAAAAAAGTAATTTTGTTGTGACTGGAGTAAAAAAGCAGCGTTAAGTATTTGTACGAAATTTTTTTTATTTCAATAAAATATTTGCATTTTTTATTGTTACTTCTTTAACAGTTTTTAATCTTTGCGATTAACATCTTTGCATTTAAATACCTTGTATTCCTGTGTTGGATTAAAAATTTTGTAATTGTATCTTCTCTTTCTGATTAACGCAATTTAAAGATTTATTTAAAGATCAATCAAGAAAACATTTATTTAAAAAGATACATATCACACTTGGGTTGAGTTAGGTAACGGAATTTGGTTATATTATAATGGCTGTAAGGAAAAATGAAGCTATTATGACTTGTGTAAGAAGACACTTAAATACATATTATAAAAATATGTATTTTTTAAAAATAATACAACAGTTATTTTCCGAAGAATATATATTCATTTTATAATTAACGCAATTTATAGATATCATTTATTTTTGTGAAAATACAAACATACCACATCGGTTTTTTAGAAGTATAAAAATATCTCATCAGTTTTTTTTAGGTATACACAGATACTTCGATTTTTTGAGATTATAATTAACGCAATTTATAGATATCATTTATTTTTGTGAAATACACAGATACTTCGATTTTTTGAGATTATAATTAACGCAATTTATAGATATCATTTATTTTTGTGAAAATACAAACATACCACATCGGTTTTTTAGAAATATAAAAATACCTCATCAGTTTTTTTTAGGTATACACAGATACTTCGATTTTTTGAGATATACACAGATACTTCAATTTTTTGAGATACACAGATACTTCGATTTTTTGATATAACCACTTTCTTCGAGCTAACATGTGGCTGCACGCCACATACTTAACGCCTTTTTTTTTACCTTTTTTTAAAAAGGTAATTTTGTTGTGATATCATTTCTTTTTGTAGTATTAGGGATCATATAAGCATTAAACAGTATATGTTTATAACATATATATTTTGCGACATAGAATACAAATACAACTCAGCGTAATATGTTATAAGCATGTACTAGTATAGTATATCCTTAGGTGATAGTATGTCTAAGTAATAGTATGTAAACATAACACTTCTGTATGTTCAACAACAACAAGGATCTGTACATATAAAAATAAATTTTCTTTACTAAACACATGCACATGTAAAGAAGATTAGGCTATTTACAAACATCTTTATTCCTGTATTACAATAATTTGTTAAAATAAACAAAATTTAAATTTAAAAAAAGGATTTTAAAGCTTAAAATCTCTAATTTTGAAAGGTTACTATTATTTTTTAGTTTCTATGAGTTTGATAATTTTTACATATAAAAAACTACGAGCTGGACAAAATAGAAAATTTTTCTCTCACTTTGTGGGCCTGTCACGTGCACAAAAAAAATCTGTAAAAATTTTCGACTTCTTAACATGAAAGCTTGAAGTTTTCCTTACAAAATCTTTTTTTTTTAATGTTTCTACGATTTTTTGTTGCTGAGTTATCGTGGATTGAATAAGAAATGAGCATTTTGACTTTAATTGCTCATAACTCTCTTAAAAAAATCATCGTAAAAAAAGATTTTGCAAGAAAAACATCAAGCTTTCATGTTAGGAAGTCAAAAATTTTCGCAGATTTTTTTTTGTGCACGTGACAGGCCCACAAAGTGAGAGAAAAATTTTCTATTTCGTCCAGCTCGTAGTTTTTTATATGTAAAAATTATCAAACTCACAGAAACTAAAAAATAATAGTAACCTTTCGAAAGTAGAAATTTCAAGCTTTAAAATCCTTTTTTAAAATTTAAATTTCGTTTATTTTTAACAAAGTTACAGCTGCTTGAATTTTGCCTATTTTTAAAGATAAATTTAACATTCTCCTTTAATTTTTGTGAGAAATGAGAAGATAAATTATCGGGTTTGTTAGATTGGGCATTGGATTTTTCGACACGTGCAATTCTTTGAATGACGTTCACGATGATATTCGTGTTATGTACGATGCTTCTGTTGAAATCGAGGAATCACATGCCGGAAAAGTTTTTCTTAGGTATTTATCATTAAAAATAACTTTGTATAATTTTCTTTTATGTTATTCAGTTATTGGGATGAATTTGGCCATCGTCGGAGTGTTATAATGAAGAAAGATGAATGTATATATATATATATATATATATATATATGATGGAGATACTCCAGTGTCACTTTTGGAGTAACATTGGCGTGATATATAATGTTCTGCTGCATAAATTTAATTTTCACATACAGGTAATTCTATCTATCAGCTTTTTCAGAGATGTTTAGAAGTTCTTAGGCATGAATTCAGCGAGCTTAAAACAGTAATGGCAGATCAGTTAATGTATGTCAAGGAGGATCTTATATTACAGCACCATTAGATGTTTTACGATTTTATTGTAACTAAGGTAAATATACTAAATGATAAAACTTATGAAGCAATATCACAATGTTGGCATGTTATTTTATTTTACTTAGGTATTTATCACGATTGAAAGAATACTTTGTATAATTCTCCTTTATGTTATTTTAGATCATGGTACGAGAGGAACAAACACATTTTTCCATCGAGTAGATGGGAACCTTTTGATCCAACGAAAAGTTACGACAAGTATACAGTGTCGGATAAAAATAGGAAGAAAGATAAAATCTGATAAACTTATATTCAACGAATTGTCCAATTTCGTTTAAAGGATTCAGATTCAAAGGACTGTAAATATTATAAATAACCAGATAAACATCTTTGTTTCATCATACAATTGATTCATTATAAAGAAGATTGTAATATATATATATATATATATATATATATATATATATATATATATATATATATATATATTGTAGCTACATTGTATTTTTAAGGACTGTCATTTTAATTCATTCAATTATGTGATATTTAATTCATTTACTCGATTATGTAGCTCTACTAAATTACAGTCCTTTTAATCTGAATCCTTTAAACGAAATTGGACAATTCGTTGAATATAAGTTTATCAAATTTTATCTTTCTTCCTATTTTTATCCGACACTGTATACTTGTCGTAACTTTTTGTTGGATCAAAAGGTTCCCATCTACTTGCTGGAAAAATGTGTTTGTTCCTCTCGTATCATGATCTAAAATAACATAAAGGAGAATTATACAAAGTCTTTCAATCGTGATAAATACCTAAGTAAAATAAAATAACATGCCAACATTGTGATATTGCTTCATAAGTTTTATCATTTAGTATATTTACCTTAGTTACAATAAAATCGTACAACGTCTAATAGTGCGGTAATATAAGATCTTCCTTGACATACATTAACTGATCTGCCATTACTGTTTTAAGCTCGCTGAATTCATGCCTCAGAACTTCTAAACATCTCTGAAGAAGCTGATAGATAGAATTACCTGTATGTGAAAATTAAATTTATGCAGCAGAACATTATATATCACGCCAATGTTACTCCAAAAGTGACACTGGAGTATCTCTAAATCACTGATACATTCACCTTTCTTCATTATAACACTCCGACGATGGCCAGATCCATCCCAATAACTGAATGTGATCTCAATTTCTTCTTCCTTCAACGCGTTTTACTTTTTAGCCCATTCTTGCTTTAATTCTTCCCTAAATTTATTTTCCTCCTCCTCCCTTTCCCTATCTGGCAAGAAACTTGTATCTATATCTGGATTTTTCTTATCTTCTTAATCGCGGGGCCATCAGATTGCACATTTTCTGACTGCGGAGATTTTTCGGTCGGCATCTTTTCTTCGCCGCTAGCGCTCTTTCCTTTTCCTGCTCTTTTTCACGTTCCATCTATTTACATTAATAGGAAAATTATTACACATTAACTCAATAAGCGTTGAACTTGCATACATAAGTGAATCTCGCGTTTTATGTAAAATTTGTAAAAAACCGGTAACCTAACCTATGTTTACGCGAGCGTTACTTCTGTAGTAACTTATGATACGATAATTCCTCCGCGTAAACGAGATTTTATAGTAACTACAATGATATCGTATAAGTTGTTACAGAAGTAATACTCACGTAAACGTAGACTACTATAATTCCTGTCACATGTACTTAGTCACGTATAAAAGAGTCACGGTGCGGTCTCGCTTCGCGTGTACTTGACGCGAGACACTCGTGTCTCTTGATAATATACACGAGCATTACTTCTGTAGTATAATATAATAACTTACGATAATTTCTTCGCGTAAACGAGAAAATCTCCTCGACATCAGCTCCCTGCCGTTATATGATGTCACATGCACTTAGTCGCATAAAAGAGTCACGGTGCGGTCACGCTTCGCGTCGTATAATAATAGGATAATTACATGTAAATAAAACGATTACCTTGAATCAGAAAAAATATTAATCGTCGCATCACGTAAAGAGTCACGGTCGGTATCGCTCCGCGCGTATACTTGTTGATAGATGACATTCAGAGCACTGGGCAAAAATCACATAACATTCAGAGCACTGGGCAGAAATCACATATTTTGTAAGAAACCGGTAATCTAACCTATATCAAGAGACACGGTAGTGTCTCGAGTACTACGTTTACGCGAGCGTTATACTTGATTCTGTAGTAACTTACGAACGATACGATAATTTCTCCGCATAAACGGGAGATTTTATATATATTCGTATCACATGCACTTACAAGGGAACGGTCGGAAGTGTCCCTACCCGATTTGGATGCGCTTTGGATATGTTGTTGAGCATCAAAAAATAGTAGCGTCCCGTTTGACCACGTTAACATTGACCACAGTCCCGATTGACCACGTTGATATTGACCACGTTGCAATTGACCACGTTGCGATTGACCACGTTGTGATTGACCACGGTCCCGATTGACCACCGTCCCGATTGACCACGGTCCCGATTGACCACCGTCCCGATTGACCACGGTCCCTATTGATCACCGTCCCGATTGACCACGGTCCCGATTGACCACCATCCCAATTGACCACGGTCCCGATTGACCACGGTCTCGATTGACCACGGTCCCGATTGACCACCGTCCCGATTGACCACGGTCCCGATTGACCACCGTTCCGATTGATCACGGTCCCGATTGACCACGTTGAAATTGACCACGTTGCGATTGACCACGTTGCGATTGACCACGTTGTGATTGACCACGGTCCCGATTGACCACCGTCCCGATTGACCACGGTTCCGATTGACCACCGTCCCGATTGACCACGGTCCCTATTGACCACCGTCCCGATTGACCACGGTCTCGATTGACCACGGTCCCGATTGACCACCGTCCCGATTGACCACATTAAAATTGACCACGTTGCGATTGACCACGTTGATATTAACCATGTTGTGATAGACCACGGTTTCGATTGACCACGGTCCCGATTGACCACGATCTCGAATAATTTATAAAGTGAGGCTCACGTGCATGGGGGGGGGGGTGCAGGGGGGGGCGAAGCCTCCCCCGCTCACGCATAAAGCGAAATACATCTCCTACCCGGGCACGCCGAAGGCGTGTCCATGGGGGGGGTGCGGGGGGGGCGAAGCCCCCCCTGCCCACCCGTCAACCCAACCCACCCGCCCAGTGCACAGGGGGGGTGCAGGGGGGGGCTGGAGCCCCCCCCCCGCCACACTTCTAGGTTTACTCACACAATGGGGGGGTGCAGGGGGGGCGAAGCCCCCCCGCCCACACATGCTCTGGGAAAGATGTTTTGATGCACTTTATGATGTCGGCCGTTGACGCCGACCTTACAGGGCTGGCTCTAGGAACCTGGTAGACGTGATTCTGGGTCTTGTTCTCGGGGAAGGTGTCTACGTACTAATTTCGCTTTCCCGAATAGTGGGTTTGACGCCGACCCCATTTTAGCGTGTACTAGGTGTCTGTCAACGCGTACATTATACTTCGTCTTGAAGAAGACGTCTGCGTGCCGAATTCTCCTATCGTCGACGCTACATTGACGCCGACCTGACTACAGTGTTTACTAGGTGTCAGATAACCAATTGAGCCGACTTCTCCTCGTGGAAGACGTCGGGATTTCGTTTTCCTTAACGCGTACTCGGATTCTGATATATTATATAGGATCAATGGAGACCGTGGTCAATCGGGAACGTGGTCAATCGGAACCGTGGTCAATTGGGACGGTGGTCAATCGGGACCGTGGTCAATCGGGACGGTGGTCAATAGGGACCGTGGTCAATCGAGACCGTGGTCAATCGGGACGGTGGTCAATCGGGACCGTGGTCAATCGGGACGGTGGTCAATCGGGACCGTGGTCAATCACAACGTGGTCAATCGCAACGTGGTCAATCGGGACCGTGGTCAATATTAACGTGGTCAAACGGGTGCCACTCGTTGTTGAGCATCAAAAAATATTAGACTCGTATTTTTTTTTCTGCGTATCTCGACGTTTATTGGTTGAAAAAATCCCTAAAAAATAACGACCGATTTGGATGCCCTTTGGATATGTTATTGAGCATCAAAAAAACATTAGACACGTGTTTTTTTTTTAGCTGCGTATCTCGACGTTTAGGGGTTGAAACAACCTTTTTTTAGCTGCGTATCTCGACGTTTAGGGGTTGAAACAACCCCTTGAAAATAACGACCGATTTGGATGCGCTTTGGATATGTTATAGAGCATCAAAAAACATTAGACACGTGTTTTTTTTAGCTGCGTATCTCGACGTTTAGGGGTTGAAACAACCCCTTGAAAATAACGGATTTTATAGTTTTTAGCGAATATCTTTGAAAATATAAGGCGTAACGACAAACATTTGTACGAAATGTTTATGGCTTTTTGTGCTCTTTACAATGGCGTAATTAGATTTTTCAAATTTGTCACATTTTTCAATTTAACCCCACCCCCACTATTATTTTGCCAAATATAACAATTTTTCCAACGCAAATTTAAGAGCGTCAAATGCCAAATACATCCATGTGTATTTTTATTATGATACCATTATTAGATTTTTGGCAAGACGAGATGATATGTGGTATAGGCGTCGCGCTGTAGGTAGGTGTTGCGTTATTTCTGTTCAGTTGCGCCGTACCCTTAAAAATTTCCATTTCAACTCCGGGATGACCGAAAGCGCTGATGCAAAGGCTAGCGCAAAGCACTGACAGCGAGAGGTTAACGCTATTTCGAGAGTCCTAGACTAGCAACGGAATATTGAATATAATTTTTTATTCAGCTCTAACTCAATTCTTTGCCAGTCTTGCCAGTGACTATATAATCTTTTTTGTTCATAAAATGTCACGTTGTAAGCACCTACTATAGTATATTGTGCACCAAGGAGAGAAAGCAGCGTTTTTCAGACGAGTGTGAAGTTTGCCACCCGAGCCAAAGGCGAGAGCGGCAAATCACACTCGTCTGAAAAACGCTGCTTTCTCTCCTTGGTGCACAATATACTATAGTAGGTGTTTACAACGTGACATTTTATGAACAAAAAAGATTATATAGTCACTGGCAAGACTGGCAAAGAATTGAGTAAGAGCTGAATAAAAAATTATATTCAATATTCAATATCAAAGAAAAAAGTAACAAGCGTAAGAAACCAATAAAAGTTAACAATAAAAATGCACTTACATGTTCACAAAACGACAGCGTACAACACAGTTCTTTACACTTCAGACTTATGATCCGAAATGCTTGCTTTTCGGAATTATGACACAAGCAAATGATATTCAAATGCGTGAATTTGGTTGTTGATTTTGTTGTGCCGTAAGCGGGATAGTATATTATTGTAGCGGTTAATGTGACGCACGTGTTCGTTTAGATTATGATTTGCGACTGCCCGCCCGATCTTACAATTCGGCGATATTTATAATGTCGGAGTCGACATTCCGTTGCTAGTCTAGGACTCTCGAAATAGCGTTAACCTCTCGCTGTCAGTGCCTTGCGCTAGCCTTTGCATCAGCGCTTTCGGTCATCCCGGAGTTGAAATGGAAATTTGTAAGCGTACGGCGCAACTGAACGGAAATAACGCAACACCTACCTACAGCGCGACGCCTATACCACATATCATCTCGTCTTGCCAAAAATCTAATAATGGTATTTGCGTTGGAAAAATTGTTATATTTGGCAAAAATAATAGGTGGGGGTGGGGTTAAATAAAAAAATGTGACAAATTTGAAAAATCTGATTACGCCATTGTAAAGAGCACAAAAAGCCATAAATATTTCGTACAAATGTTTTGTCGTTACGCCTTATATTTCGAAGATATTCGCTAAAAACTATAAAATCCGTTATTTTCAAGGGGTTGTTTCAACCCCTAAACGTCGAGATACGCAGCTAAAAAAAACACGTGTCTAATGTTTTTTGATGCTCTATAACATATCCAAATCGGTCGTTATTTTCAAGGGGTTGTTTCAACCCCTAAACGTCGAGATACGCAGCTAAAAAAAGGTTGTTTCAACCCCTAAACGTCGAGATACGCAGCTAAAAAAAAACACGTGTCTAATGTTTTTTGATGCTCAACAACATATCCAAAGGGCATCCAAATCGGTCGTTATTTTTTAGGGATTTTTTCAACCAATAAACGTCGAGATACGCAGAAAAAAAAAATACGAGTCTAATATTTTTTGATGCTCAACAACATATCCAAAGCGCATCCAAATCGGGTAGGGACACTTCCGACCGTTCCCTTGTTAGTAATATTTAACAATGAGAGACCACGGTGTTACGCGCGATCGCGAACGCGATATGTATTTCTAGGTTATATAACTGACTGACAGCGCGCTGTCCGCGCAAACGCACTGAGCGACGAGCATGCACGTACGCGTATATGCTGTCTCTTTTCAGTGTAGCAACACTGTCAGGGAGGGGACTCGGGGGGCCGCTCGAGATGATCTCAAATGCCATCTATCGAGGCAAAAGCAACCGTACGTACGACGACGGACGACGACTTTCTTAATTGTAAAATTTACCATTTCAGACTTTGTATCGTAATATCTCCGCTCGTAGGGCACGTAGCGGAAAAATAAATTAAAACACTCTTAATATAAATCGACCCCAAGCTATCGATCAAGCCTACTTAGAACTTGATCCGTTCACTCGTTATTGAGACCTCAAAATCTCGGGTACTCTTAACTCGTGCGTTCGCGTCACGGTCTTACATACAGGTCTCTCAACTCGTATGGTGGGGATGGTTCGCTTGACGAAGCCGAAAAGCTTGAGGTCGCTGCAATCGAAAAATGTTCTGTGAGAGCGAGAGAGACAATAGTAGCGCATAGCGCATACGCATTATATTGTAATCTAAGAATCCACAATTTCCATAATACATTTACAATATATATATATATATATATATATATATATATATATATTTTTTTTTTATTCCAATATATATATATATAATTTAAAATTTAAAAATATATTGTAAATCGATAAAAATATATTTACAATATATTTGTAAATTATGTACATTTAAATTATTTACAATATATTTTTATCGCATTTTGCATACAAAAATAATTTCGTGCAGAAAATTTTATAGAAACTACTGCCTATACCTTAAAATTTCACGTGTCGATCGTGAATGAAAAAGGGAAGATACAAATAACCGAAAACAACACAACACAATGTATTAAATAATAAAGACTTATTGATTTATTAGTTTTGACAATTTTTTTACAACAAATTTTTTTTTATTTTCATATTTTTCTGAAATGCATTTTGCCTCATTCTCAAACGAATGTAATACACAATTGCGTAGAACAAAATATCACAACCGTGTTCTTCATATGGGAAAGCAAAGTTGTATGTTGCTAAATCGTCTTCGAGAGTTAAATCGAAAACATCCAAGCGTGAGGCATGCTTTGCGAAACATGCTTCAACATGCCGTATAAGGTCAAAAAATTTTAAGTTGGGATGGATCAACCCACCACGAGATTTCATAGTAATGAGTTTAGAAACAGAAGATGCGCAGGCAGAATTTATGTCTGTACAGAATTTTGTAAATGAAAAGTCTATAATTAAAATTTAGAATATTTACAAGAATATCAGATATCAATAGATATCAATACTTACAAGATTATTTATAATTTTATCAGCTGTTTTCGCCGAATCTCTCGCTTTGTCCCGGGTGTTTACTTCGCGCATTGAGGCCCCGAGACAAAGGGAGAGAGTCGGCACAAGCAAAAACGAGACAGTTTTTCTGTCTCTCACAAGTTCTAAGAAACGACCGGCTTATTTCTGGAAGTTTAGAATTGATATATAAGCTTTTATAAATTTAGTTTTCAAATTAAAATCGTTTCCCGGAATAGTTTAGGAACAATTTTACGGATTTTATAGATTTAATGCGTTCGATACCGAACAGATAAGTACATATGATAATGTCAGATACGACAATATATCCAAACTGCCGAATGAATTAAGGAAACTGGAACTTACCTCTGCAATAACTTTCCCGTTCGTATCATGCTTGATGTACTTTCTGAGAATATATTTCTCTTCAAAATGTTCCTCATAAACATAATGCGAAGACATCAGTTTCTTGCCAGGAATCGCGGCTTGCCATTTTATGAATCGTTCACTATGCATTGGCACTTTAAAAACCGACCGTTTTATTTTCAGGCTTTTAAAGCCTGTTTTGCACTTCGGTACAATGCACGGTTTTGTCATCACGTCAAATTATAGAACGCGTGCACGGTGACGAAACTATCTGACGCAAAGACGACAACACAGGTTACGTTGGCACTTTCAAATCAACATCCCTCGATAGCAGCGATACCACCAAAAATGACTTCGATATTGGAGTCACCCCCACCACTGAAATTCTATCGAGTTGAGAGACCTGTATGTAAGACCGTGGTTCGCGTAAATGAGTCACGGTGCGTCTCGCTCCGCGCGTACTTGGCGCGAGACACTACCGTGTCTCTTGATTATTACAATTTGTTAAATAAACGAGCGGTATCTATATATTCTTTTATTATATTAATGTTTTTCGACACATATATATTTAAAATGATTAAAAAGCCAATGACCTACATAACTAAAACTGAAATTATAAAATATATGTATGATGTAGACAGTAAAACATAATAAACATGCAGATTTGTGGTTGATAATGACAAAAATAGATTCAATAATGAACCTATAACCTAACAGACTACAACGCAAGACTAACTCGCAGGTTTATTAAAATCTTATGCATTACAATTTTTGATTAAATACGAATATATGATGGGTCAATGGGAATACTTTCAATTAAATAAAAATTTAATTTGGGTGTTAATTAAAATCTTATTTGTTTCAAATATAAATAAAATTTGAACTCAGGTTGGTTAGATGCTTATTAAATATTAATATGATCCATATATGCGCCTGGACAAGTTAAATCCAATAGCAAGATCTTATTTAAATTTAATTTCGATTCATATTTGAAACATATTTAAAGGTATACTATCTCATGATACTCCAACTTGAACTGTAGAAGGTTTTGGAAAGAGCCCGGGGACAAAGGGCCCCATACAAAATTGTCTAAAAAAGGTCCCTTTAAAAAAAAAATTTGGGGGGTAAATATTACTATTCGGAGAAAAGAAGGAAGAACTTTTGAGCTCGCGCAAAGCGCAGGCGAAAAAGCTAGTAAGTTATAAAAAAAATTTCTGACTAGATTTTAATAATTCGTATCATTTTGAATAGCATATGTTTCCTACTGGTTTTTATGTCGAATTTCGAAAAATAAAAAAACAAATCGAATCTAATGGCTCAGAAGATTAAAATTCAAATAACAAATAATGAGCTCTGAGAACCAACGCAAGATTTTCGTGCTTATTTCTATAACGTTTCGATCCTAACATTGGATCATCTTCAGTGTTACAGCAAGTCAGTATTCCCCGTTCGAAAAATAAACTATAAATCTCTGTTTATTTTATTTGGAAACGATGTCTACTATTTTAGTGGGAATTTAAAAGTATTCCCACAATAGACTGTTTAATATGTTTCTTAAGGTTTTAATGGAAACTTTTCCCTATTGGAATTAAATCGAAATTCTCAAATAAATGTTCAATATATTTTGATTGGTATTAACAGGAACGTGTGTCTATTAGTATTTATTAGGATTTCACAATGTTATTCAACAAGTTTCTAATAAGAACCAGTGTCTAATGAAAATTTACTCATTCAGGAATTCGCAATGACCTTAAAACAACCTAGCTTTCGAAGCGCGGATCTAGCTCGCGGCTGGTCAGGGCCCGTATTCCGTTCCTGCCTACCGACAATTGTCGGTTCGATAAGTGTCGTTGCGCAGGTTTTTCAAATCGTGTAAAAGCTGCGCCGACACCGTTAACGACACCGATGACTGTCGGTAAACGGATTGTAGCGGAACAGAATACGGCCCCAGGGTTCGAAGTAGGCGCGGAGGAAGACACAAGACTCGGTTAAAACAAAAACGTTAACAAGATTTATTCTACGAATATCAAGTACATGCGTTTGGCCGCGGAGATCGACGGCGTGAATATATACAGTTCGCGGAGATCGAATAGATACAAAGATCGCGGATATATACAGAGATCGCGGAACATGACGGCGTGAATATCGTAGCGCAGATAGGTACAAAGATCGCGGATCGTAACGCAGACTATGACGGCGCTATGTACAGTGCAGCGGAAAGGCGGCCAGTGATTGGCTACGCGGAGCGCGGAGCACGGATACGCGGACGCGGATTGGCGGGCGCGCGGGCTCGCGAAACGCGGTGTGGATGCGGTGATGGTCGGCGCTGGTGCGCAACTTCGAACTCGCCGGTAAGCGTACGCAGCGAGGAGTGCGTCTGGAAACAGTATCGAGCGGCCAAGATCCTTAGCGGAAATAAAGAGGACTCTTTATCTCCTTGCGCATCGGTATGTTTCGACAGGAGGCGGCACCGGGTGGCCAAGACCCTCTTACCCTGGTTCACTCCGGTGTCACAGGTTTTGAGGTAGAGGATCGAGTCAACCGCCTAGATTCGTCACTCGGCAGAGCCAGAAAAGACTCTCTAACTCCTGGTTGGCTTTGAGTTTGGGATTTCAGGATCCGAGAGCAGCGGAGAATCGGTCGGATCGGTTGTTGGCTCACGGTGGAATTTCTCCGTTATAACAATTTCGGCGTGTTATATACCCGCGGCGGTATGTCGTAATGGCGGGGGTATACGCGACGGCGATCGCGAGCGCCGGGATGGAGCGGTGGAGCGGTCGGGAAGTACGGCGTCCCGACGCCGCGATCGCGTTCGGCGGCTTTCGGCCGTTTTCGGCACCGCTCGGCGCTCAGAGTCGGTTGCCGCGGTAAGTCCGTTCGCGGACTTATACGCGAGATGAGATTTTAATAAGGGGCACACCGTGCCTTTTCTCGCCCGCGGATATTCGGCCTGGCGGCATCCGGCTGATGTTCGCCGGGAACAATGCGTTTCGGGGCGCATTGTTACAACCTGGTCAATAGATTCCTAATATTTCTAACAGGAACCATGTGTAGTAGGTAAATCACTTTTATAAGGAATTTCCAATAGATTGTTCCATATATTCCTATAGGTTTTAAAAGAAACTGACGTCTTGTGGTTTTCAATGGAAATTCCAATAGACTGTTCCATGTATTTCTTAAAGTTTTAATGGGATCTTGTCCCTATTAGGGTTAAATGGAAATTCCCAAATGAGTGTTCTATATATTTTGAATAGTATTAACAGGAATATGTATCTATTAGTATTTATCAGGAATTTACAATAGGGTGTTCTATAGATTTCTATAGATATTAATATGTACCTATTGTAGAAATCTATAGCACATCCTATTGTAAATTCCCAATAAATACTAATACATATATGTTCCTGTTAATACTATTCAAAATATATAGACCATTTATTGGAAATACCTATTTAATTCTAATAGAGACAAGTTCCTGTTAAAACCTTAAAAAATATCAGAGAATAAGTTAATCCGCCAATGTTAATTTAAAACAGGAATCTTTATTGAAATCGACGCAATTGCCAATTGCGTCGATTTCAATAAAGATTCCTGTCTTAAAAAATATATAGAATAGTTTATTAGTAATTCACATTGAAAACCACAAGACACCAGTTCTTTTTAAAACCTATAGGAATGTAAAGAACAGTCTATTAAGAAATCTCTGTAAAACTCTCTAAAAACATGTTTCCCGTTACAACATTCAGGAATCTATAGACCTGTGTTATTGCAAATTCCCAGTAAATCCAATTGAACACCTATTTGTACTCATAGAAGTATTACCTATTAATACCTAGAAGTAGTAAAGTGCATATTTTGGATCAGATCCTAATTCGGATCAGCAAATTTTAAATGCCTCTCTAGCCGACTGTACCTATTATATGTGGATTTTTTCACTAATTGTCTATAGTTATAAGGGATAGTTATAGACGATACAAAAAAAAATCCACATATCCGAATTAGGATCTAATCCGAAATATGCACTTTACCCTAGTACCTATTAATACCTATAGAAATCTATAGACCACCCTATTTTAAATGTCCAATAAATACTAATAGATATATGTATGTTCCTGTTAATACTATTCGAAATATATAGAACATTTATTCGGAATACCCATTTAACACCAATACAGATAAGTTCCCATTAAAGCCTAAATAAACGTATAGAATAGTTTATTAGGAATTCCCATTAAAAACTACAAGACGTCAGTTCCTTTTAAAAACTATAGAAATGTATAGAACAGTCTTTTGGGAAAACTCCCTAAATAATGATGCCGTTAAAATATCCAGGAATCTATAGACCATGTTATTGCGAATTCCCAGTAAATCCCATTGCACATCTGCCCAGATAGACAAAAATATTAAAATCACATTAATATTCATTATACATATATCAAAATTTTTGTTACATTGTTTTTAACATTTACCAGTTAATATATCATTATAAAATTTTTGTACACCATAAAGATGCGTTATGTACGAGTATAAGCAAGAAAGAAGTTAGAGTCAGAGGGTCCCCACTAGTCCATTCGACGGTCAATGTCAAGCAACGTTGAGCGCAGTTACTACTCGAATGGGTGACCCGCTAAGAGAGCGGGTTTTTTCGGGCGGACGCGCGGCTACCAATACAGACCTATTCAAATTGATAAGACAAAATATGGCTATTTTTGAGGAATCCGATTTATATCGATAGAAACTTTTCCATTTCAGCGGGATAATTTCCAGTCAAATATAATAAAAACTAATTTAACATAGTTGGAAAACGCTATAAAAATCATTAAGAATCAGATGATTTTTTAATGGCATTTTATGATTAAACTCAGCCAGAACCAATTGACTTCAATGAAAGCGATAACTGAATGGAGATATTCGCATTAAACCCGACACAAACCGTTAAAATTATATATTTGTTCCACAGTGATAATTTCCAATTATACACCCGGAAAGAATGGAAGAGATCTGAACGGACTTGATCAGATCTCATCAGATTCGATCCACTCAGATCTGGTTTGATCAAAATATTGGCCCTATCTGATCCAATCAGACATAAGTAGATCTGATCCGATCTTAACGGACAGGGTCAGGTGTGTAACGAGAATGATCTATTATATCTGCTCAGATCCAATCAGACATAAGTAGATCTAATCCGATCCGGTATCCATCCACTGCAGAAAATTGTTATTTTCAAATGTATTTTTTAAATGTGCCACTTTATTATAAGAGTGGACTCCACGATACAAAAGTTGTGCCGTTTCATGATTTATATAACTTGGTGCAACTTAGCACGACACTGCCATGTCTGATACTGTACTTATACCACTGTTCGTCAAATTTTAAATATGATCAGAAACAGATCCCATCGAATGCTATCTATCGGATACTTTGAGATGCAACATTGTGATCTGATCATATATAATCTTATATAACTATATAAGTTTATATGTGATTATATTATTTTCAGTTTAAATTATAAGGTATGTTTGCAAAATAATACGATTAATATACTGTTGCGCCCGGGCCGGCGTTGACTCCTCGAATGGCTCTCACATGCACTCACTCGCACTCGCGCATCCGCGGAAATAACGACATGTTTATAAGATAACGAATCTCTTTATTAGAGAGAACACAAGAGAACACGTCAGAACAGTTTGAAAGCCGAGGTTTGAATCTCCAAGGCTCTGTTGTTAAACAGCGGCCCGTCGTCAAGGGGACGCTTGGCGACTTCCGCGGATGACCGCTCGCTTCAGCTCAGAGTTAAGGGCCGTCTCAGCGCGGGCGTAACACTGCCCTCCCTCTTCAAGATTGTCGTCCTGACAATTTTCGGAAGGGCAATTTCCTAACGACTGGGCGATCTACGTTGTGCGTTTCCGGGACGGCCTTCTGCCCTACCCTGGGCTGTTGTCACAGGTTACCAGGCGCTGTCCTCCTCTCGGTCCCAACCGCACTCCGGAAGTCCAGAACCATGTCCTCTTCCTCGTGAAGCGGGTCCCCAATCAGCATCTTCACCGAAGGTAGATGGCCGGTCTCCCTCCCTGCCGACTCCAGGGCGATCCCTCACCTGTTCCTTCGCAGGGGATCTCGCCCCTTAGGTTGCTCGGCGCAGACCCCTCCTCCTCAGCTCCCGAAGTCGTCGGAGACGTCGCTGCTTCTCTTCTAAGTCTATGGACTGAGGGGGGAATCTTCCGTGGATCCTGCGTCACAAGACTCCCCAGTCCTCGCCTCGACATTCGTCCATAATCCCACGGAAAAACCATGGTCAAAATCCGTGGGAGAGGCAGACTTCTTAGTGACGGATAACTTCCTTCCTCAAAAAGGTCCCACGACGCTGGAGCTTCGCCCGACTTTCTCGGGAATTCCCTTCTTTGTCAGACCGCCTCCTGGAAAATCCGTCTTTGTGAAAAGAAATAAACAATTCACGCAGTAAAAGAACATAATATAATAACTAAACTAAATAAACTAAACTAAACTAAATTTTCTAAAATTTTCCGGGTTCCATTTTTTCCCCTAAATTTCCCGTAACTGCCTCTCAGAATAAGAAGCTATTTTATCAGCATAAACCACCTTCTTTCTATGCTTAGACGACCTTTGAATGCAAAAGACTACATCACTAAGTTTCCTCACAATCGTAAAGGGGCCTTCCTAATTGCTCTGCAACTTGGGAGTCTTCCTCTCAGCAAGTCCATAAGCAATCTGAGATCTCGGGCAAAGTACAGTTCCGCAGAAGTTACACCAGTCGTTTCATGCTTAGAAGACCTGTAAGCTAGAAGGAACATGGGTATCCTACGATCCCAATCCTTCTGATTTTCGGAAACGTACTTAGCTAAATAATTCAAAACAACTTCGATTCAAAATTCCTCCCTTGATCCGTATGCACTTCCAAGGGAACTACATGTCTGAAGATTACTTGATTGATAAAAATCTCAGTTTGGCTCTAATATTTTTCAGGGAAAAAACCTCCACCCGTTTAGTGAAGCAATCGACGATAACCAACAAATATCTTTCTGGATAGGGTAGTAGGAAGAGGACCGAGGACGTCCATTTGAACTCTTTTAAACGGCGCTCCAACATTGTAAATATGAAACGGAGATCTCCCTTTCCCTGAGGGTCCCTTTCTAGAAATGCAAATTTTACAGGACTTGCACCATTTTTCCACGTCTTGTTTACAGGTAGCCCAATAGAATCGTTTTCCAATTTTCTGAAGAGTTTTGTTTACCCCAAAATGTCCTCTAAAAGAGGAACCATGGGCCTGCTCTCCCTGCTGAAAAAAATCGATTAAAACCATTAGAAAATCCTATTCGGTCTAATAAGATTGAATTGTGTTTTTGAACCTGCATTTTCCATTAAAACATAATTACTCTCAAATCGGTTGTACTTTGTTAAACTGGAATTTATGCCAATAGTATGTATAAATAAGTTCCTATGATTTTGAATCAGATTCGATAGAAATATTCACATTCCGTCCTGTATGTTTTAATATGTCTATATTGGTTTCGATTACGCTCAATCGTAAAATAGCAATAAAAAAATGCAGGTTCAAAAACACAATTCAATCTTATTAGACCGATATGATTTTCTAATGGTTTTAATCGAACTTTTTCAGCAGGGCTAAGACCTCCTTAATCCGTTTCCGCGGGACACTGAGCTGCAAAAAGCTAGACTTTAAATTCGGTGCTTCCCATCTCTTGTATAAGATTCCATCTTTCAACACTAAAGCGTCCCAATAGGCCTAATAAACTAGAGCAGAGGCATCTCTAGCAACTAGATCCGCACGTGGTGGGCGTATTCCTACTACTTTGCCTTGAAGAAGAACTGAGATACCAGGATCTTCCTCCTATCCCTTTTGCCAATCCTCCAAGCTAACCCCCTCCAGGACTAAGCGCGAAAAGAATTTTTCTTTTTCTTCAGCCTTTTTTCTTTCCACTCTGGCACAGTATTCACAGCCGTACCTCACACTGCCACCTGGAAAGTCCATCGGCATTCCCGTGTGCTTGTCCCTCCGGTGTATGACTTCAAACTCGTACTGTTGCAACCTTTCTAACCAACGAGCTAATTGTCCTTCTAAATCTTTGACGGACATTACCCATTTTAGAGAAACGTGATCCATACGAATTAAGAACTTCCGTCCGTAAAGGTAATGGCGAAAAGTTTTCAATGAATCAATTTTCGCTAAAAGCTCCCGTCGTTTAAAGCAATAATTTCTTTCAGTTTTGCTCAGCACGCGACTGAAATAGGCGATAACCTTCTCTCCACCTTCTTGCTTCTGTGATAAGACTGCGCCAATTCCTATTTTAGAGGCATTAGTGTCTAAAACAAATTTCCCCTCACCATTAGGAAAAGAAAGTTTGGGGGAAGATGTCAACGTCCGTTTCAAATTTTCAAAAGCGCATTGACACTTTTCCTTTCAAGAAAATTTAGCTTGATTCTCAGTTAACGAGTAGTATAAAGGCTTTGCCACAGAAGAGAACCCTTTAACGAATTTACGGTAGTAGGAACAAAACCCCAAAAAGCTACGTAATTGTTTCTTGCTGTGAGGAATTGGCCAATCCTCCACAGCAGCAATCTTCTCAGGGTATGTCGAAACACCGTCCGACGAGATAATATAACCTAAATATCTAACATTTCTTCCAAAAGAACACTTTTTCGAGTTTATTTTTAAATTAGCCGCGCGAAGCCGTAAAAGTACTGTTTTTAAGTTCTCCATCATTTTAGAAAAACTTTTCCCGAAAATGATAACGTCATCGAGGTAGACCAAACAAATCTTCGATATTAACTTTTGTAAGACTTTCTCCATCAATCGTTCTAAAGTTGCGAAGGCATTACATAAGCCAAAAAGCATGACCGTAAATTGCCATAGCCCGTTTCCAATAGAAAACGCGGTTTTTTGCTTATCTTCCGCGCGGATTTTTACCTGCCAGTAACCACCTTTAAGGTCTAAACCAAATGTTATCCGCCAATTGGTAAAAAATGTCTCCTGTTCTGGGTAAGAAAAAGGAGCCTTTTACCGTTAAAATGTTTACTCGTCTATAATCGACTTATTGTTCCGTCCTTTTTTTTTTACTAATACGGCAGGTAAGACCCAAGGACTATGTGACTCCTTTATAACTCCTTGATTTCTTATCTCCTCAATTATTTGATTTACTTCCTCTCTCATATAAATAGGGATTCGCCGGGGAGCTTAATAGGAAGAGAATCTTTAACATTGATGACATGTTCAACGACATCACAATTTCAAGCAGTAACATTTTCAGAGAACACATCATGAAATTCATTAAGAAAGTTAGCAAAATTTTTCTTTTGAGTAGCATTTAAATTCCCGGAATTGTTTTGGAAAAGTTCTTTTAAGAAAGAAGGGACTTTTTCAGAGGAATCTTCAATACGAGAACAATTCAAAACAACTTCCTAATTAGACACAGGAGTCCCAAAAGCTCGAAAACATTCTCCAAATTAATAATTTTGAGAAAATCTACTCTCATAGACATGTTTATTCCATAACAAGCATCGGATTTCTACAGAAAACTTTCTTAATTGGACCTTTACAAAAACTTTAAATTCTACAGGAACAAATTCTCCAGAAGGATATTTTAAATTACAATTATCTACTCGAAACTTCTTTCCTTCTTAGTAGTAGTAATAAATTTTATTGTTTTCCCGGTAGGGGTTATAATCTTTATACAAAATCTCTAACCTACGTCCTTATACTAACTCGAACCTTAAACTGTCTTAAACTACGAGGGAAGATTTGGCAAGCGCCATGCGTCCTCCTCCCTCCCTCTCAGCCATACACACACACACGCCTCGCAATGTCAGGACTTCCGTTTCCTCTTGCCTTCTTTTCCTTTCTATTTCCTCTATCCGTACCCCCATTTTCTCACCCTCTTAGCCCTCCCCCCCCTCTCTCTCTCTCTCTCTCTCTCAAGAAATAAAAGCAGACATAATTGTAAAAAGTTTGGATGGAACTGTAATAGAGCGTGTCGAGATAGCGAAGCATCTGGGTGTAATGATTGAGTATAAACTCCGCTGGGATCATATAATCACTGTGATTATATGTAAAGAAAATAGGGAAAAAAGTGAGTTTTCTGATAGAATAGGAAATGATATATCGGTGTACACTAGATGTGTATAAGTCTATCATAGCGCCTCATTTTGAATATTGCACAACGTTGCTAGTAGGCATGGGCGAAACGCAACTGAATCGACTGCAAGTGGCACAAAACCGTGCAATGAGAGTCATACTACAATGCTCGCGATATACAAAGGTAGAATTGATGCTGCAAAACCCTTAAGTTTATGGATATAAGACAGAGACTAATGTACAATGTATGCACTTTTATTTTTAAGATAGTAAGAGGCATAATGCCAAAACATTTAAGTAATAGAATAGAAATAGTAGGAGATGTGAGTGGACGGCAAACGAGGCAGGCTGAGAATATTAGAATTCAATATCGCAGGACGAGAAGCGCACAGAAAAGTCTATTTTATGAGGGTTTGAATATGTATAACGCCCTACCGATAAAAATTAAGCAAAGCGAAAGAATCGAACTATTTAAACGTAGGTTAAAAGAATACATTGTACCTCATGTAGAGGAATTAATTAAGGATATTTATGTAAAAAATAGCCGAGAAGGCTAATAAAGCAAATCAATCAATCTCTCTCTCCCTCTCCTCTCTCCCTCCCTCTTACTCTCTTCTCCCTATTCTCCCTCTCTTCCC
>JASTWL010001274.1:0-45565 GCA_035220575.1 Temnothorax rugatulus
AGTCGCCATTTTGTGTACCAATGTAGGGCTCCATGTACAAAATACAACAGCGAGCTATGCAGTGCTACGTACATACATACAGAAGGAGACTGTTAGAAATTATAAGGTAAAATCTTATTTTACGTAATATGTAATATATGAATATGTAATATTATTATATTATTATGGGTCCCTTTTTCCAATGTTACATATCAATTGTTTATAAACATTGAACAGAACTTAATTATAAGGGTAGTTGTGTCTCTGCATTGTCATTACTTAATGGTATATATGTTTATTACCTCATTATTTAATTACATTAAAATCTTATAGGACTGTAATCATACTACTGTTTTTTTATATGCAGTTGAAATGGTCACCAGCTGTTGCAAGCTCACATACACTTACTCTACACACTCACGGATCAGCTGCTAGGTACACAAGATGGCGGACAGAAGTCATGGTGGGGGTAAATGGCGCTTCTCTGACTATGGCTGGGTTCGGGGAGACGCTATTAGCGCTGACAACGTCATTCTATCTCTGTTACTTACTGAAAATTGAACAAGGACAGAGCACGCTCATAGCGCTAAGGGCTCAGTCACAATGAGAAAAATAAGGAATAAGATAAAGGAATAAGGAATAAGGCATGTTGCATCTCACTTTAATGTACGTGTACTGAAGTGAGATGCGACATTCCCTTATTCCTTGTTCCTTTATCTTATTCCTTATTTTTCTCATTGTGACTGAGCCCTAAAAGCGCGCTCCCCGAACCCAGCCTATAGGACTCTAGATATCAGCAGTGGCGTAGAAAATATCGTCTCGCTGATTGGTTGCTGCTCGCTGCTTGACGCTTGACGCGTTCCGTCTGAATCCAGCTTTAGGGCCAAAGCACATAAGCCCCTTGCACAATGCCAGGCAACAGGCAATAGGAACAGGGAATAGAATCAGAAATCATGTATAAATGCAGAATAAACAGTGACACAGGCAATAGACACAGAGTTTCCGTCACGTTGGAAATTCTGTGCTTATTGCCTGTTGCCAACCAATCATAGCATTCGAATTTTTTAGGTTGTAATTAACGATTTTTTGGTTATTTCCTGTTCCTATTGCCTGTTGCCTTGGCATTGTGCAAGGGGCTTAAATCTGTTCACTTTTCGCATTTTCACTTCGTGAAAAGATACGTAATAGGCCCCCTGGGGTCGATTGTGTATCTTGAAACGAGATGAAATACAAAAGTAAATAGATTTTACTAGATTTCGATGAGTAAGGGCCTTGGCACATAGAAAAACTTAAGCAGTAAAACTTAAGCAGTAAGAAATCAACAGTATGGATTCTCTACCGCTTAGGGCCGTACCTTAAGTTCTTGACTGTGATTGGCTGATTTGCTTACTGCTTGAGTTTACTGCTTAAGTTTTTCTATGTGCCAAGGCCTTAAAATGGTAGATACGCTAGTGAATTTCCTTACTTTTGTAAAGGTGAAATTTCATGGGCAGTGAAAAGCAGCAGCAGATCGTACTGATTGGCTACAAAATAGAGAAGTTGTCGAGTTTCTAGAACCTCTCTATTTTATAGCCAATCAGTACGATCTGCTGCTGCTTTTTCACTGCCCATGAAATTTCATCTTAAAGCCTTGTGTTTACGATGCTAGAAATCTCTCCGAGATCTTGTACGAAGAAAGAATTAACCAATCGCATTGGTCAATTTTTTCTCTGTCCGAGAGCGATTTCTAGTATCGTGGACACAAGGCTAATTTTCACCTCATTTCAAATTACACAATCGACCCCCTGGTTATACCAAGGTTATACTGTGCATTAGTTTTACCAAGAAAACGATATCAGTTTTCAGTTTGTATGTTTTCAGTGGTCACATAAAGGCCCTTGCACAATGCCAGGCAACAGGCAATAGGAATAGGGAATAGGAACAGGCAATAAGAATAAGGAATACCAACATACCAGAAACCTTGTATCAATGCAGAATGGACCGTGACATAACCTATGTGAAGTTAGCCGGGCAACTTCAACGTATCGAACTTTCATTAATTGCATTCGTTTGATGGTCGTTTGGTGGTCTTGGTAGTCTAGTCCGATCGTTTGGTGGTTAGTCGTTTTCCTGTAAAATAAAGAAGTAATTTCCGGTGTGAAGTTAGCCGGACAATTTTTATTTTTCAACCAATTTAACTCAAATAGGGCTCATTCGATGCGGAATCGTTTGGTGGTCACGATTATCTTCATTAAAACGTTTGGTGGTCAACCGTTTTCCCCGGAAAATGGAAAAAACCGTATGCGCATAATGCCGAACATGTCACGCTTATGTGCCATTAGCCGGAAAAATTATATCTATCGCCCAAATTGACTTTGATAGGGCTCATTCGACGCGGAATCGTTTGGTGGTCACGAATATCGTCATGAAAACGTTTGATGGTCAACCGTTTTCCCGGAAAATAGAAAAAAACGTATGCGCATAATGCCGGACATGTCACTCTGTGCCATTAGTCGAAAAAATTATATTTATCACCCAAATTGACTTTGATAGGGCTCTTTCGACGCGGAATTGTTTGGTGGTCACGAATATCGTCATGAAAACGTTTGGTGGTCAACCGTCTTCCCGGAAAATAGAAAAATCCGTATGCGCATAATGCCCGCGGACGTACCACTCTGTGCCATTAGTCGGAAAAATTATATTTATCACCCAAATTGACTTTGATAGAGCTCATTCGACGCGGAATCGTTTGGTGGTTATTCAATTTGGGCGATAAATATAATTTTTCCAACTAATGGCACAAAGTGACACGTCCAGCGGCATTGCATTATGCGCATACGGTTTTTTCTACTTTCTGGGAAAACGATTGACCACCAAACGTTTTCATCACGATATTCGTGACCACCAAACGATTCCGCGTCGATGGAGCCGTATGAAAGTCAATTTGATTGATAAATAATATTTATTCATCACATTGCCCGGCTAAAGTCATGGAATCATACGACCAATGGCGTGAGCGTACAGTTTTTTCTATTTTCCGGGAAAACGGTTGACCACCAAACGTTTTCATGACGATATTCGTGACCACCAAACGATTCCGCGTCGAAAGAGCCCTATCAAAGTCAATTTGGGAGATAAATATAATTTTTTCAACTAATGGCACAGAGTGACATGTCCGGCATAATGCGCATACGGTTTTTTCTGTTTTCCGGAAAAAACGGTTGACCACCAAACGTTTTCATGACGATATTCGTGACCACCAAACGATTCCGCTTTGATTGAGCCCTATCAAAGTCAATTTGATTGATAAATGATATTTATTCATCTAATTACACAGCTTAGGTCACGTTTTCATGCAACCAATGGCGTGAGCGTATGGTTTTTTTTATTTTCCGGAAAAACGGTTGACCACCAAACGTTTTCATGACGATATTCGTGACCACCGAACGATTCCGCGTCGAATGAGCCGTATGAAAGTCAATTTGGGCGGTAAATATAATTTTTCCGACTAATGGCACCTAAGTGACATGTTCGGCATAATGCGCATACGGTTTTTTTCTGTTTTCCGGGAAAACGGTTGACCACCAAACGTTTTCATGACGATTCATGACCACCAAACGATTCCGCGTCGAATGAGCCGTATGAAAGTCAATTTGATTGATAAATAATATTTATCCATCAAATTACACAGCTTAGGTCACGTTTTCATGCAACCAATGGCGTGAACGTACGGTTTTTTTCTATTTTTCCGGGAAAACGGTTGACCACCAAACGTTTTCATCATGATATTCGTGACCACCAAACGGTTCCGCGTCGAAAGAGCCCTATCAAAGTCAATTTGGGTGATAAATATAATTTTTCCAACTAATGGCACAGAGTGACATGTCCGGCATAATGCGCATACGGTTTTTTCTGTTTTCCGGGAAAACGGTTGACCACCAAACGTTTTCATGACGATATTCGTGACCACCAAACGATTCCGCTTCGATTGAGCCCTATCAAAGTCAATTTGATTGATAAATAATATTTATCCATCTAATTACACAGCTAATGTCACGGAGTCATACGACCAATGGCGTGAGCGTACGGTTTTTTCTATTTAGTAAAAAAACGATTGACCACCAAACGTTTTCATGACGATTTTCGTGACCACCAAACGATTCCGCGTCGAATAAGCCCTATCAAAATCAATTTGGGCGATAGATATAATTTTTCCGGCTAATGGCACGTAAGCGTGACATGTCCGGCATTATGCGCATACGGTTTTTTCCATTTTCCGGGAAAACGGTTGACCACCAAACGTTTTAATGAAGATATTCGTGACCACCAAACGATTCCGCATCGAATGAGCCCTATTTGAGTTAAATTGGTTGAAAAATAAAAATTGTCCGGCTAACTTCACACCGGAAATTATTTCTTTATTTTACAGGAAAACGACTAACCACCAAACGATCGGACTAGACTACCAAAGACCACCAAACGACCACCAAACAAATGCAATTAATGAAAGTTCGATACGTTGAAGTTGCCCGGCTAACTTCACAGAGGTCGTGACATAGGCAATAGACACAGGATTTCCGTCACGTTGGAAATTCTATGCTTATTGCCTGTTGCCAACCAATCACAGTGTTCAGATTTTTAGGTTATATTTAAGAACTTTTAGCGCGCGTATACATACGTCGTATAGGTACACGTTTTACAACTTTTTATAGCAAATATGTATGATCATCATAATTATTCGAGTCTTATGCAATACTTGCATTGCACAGATAAATAACATCATGTTTTCGTCATCCATAGCAAATGATCTAAAAAAGATGTTAATGAAAATATTATTATAGTAATAAAACCATATAATAACAATATAATAATATAATACAGAATTTTATATATATATATATATATATATATATATATATATATATATATATATTATATATATATTTCTATATTATATATTTCACAATATCCCTGCCAGAACGCCGACGTCTATAGACGTCGAATCGACATCAGCACTCCGGCTGGGATATATTTCACTTACTCTTCAACGAAAGCCTTAAAACGCACTAATATTTAATTCTCAGCAAGAATTTAAAATACAAGAAAATGGGGTTATGTTTGCTCGGATCAGTCCACGGTCTTACATACAGGTCTGGAAACTCCTGTGTTTTTAAGTGGTGGGGCGTGTCACCGTTAGTGAGGCACGTATATTCCAGTATTGCAGCGAACCTATCGGACGGACGGGAAACTGAGCCGACCGTGACCATGTTCAAATGGTAGTGATTGTGTGTGCGTCAAAATTCACAATCAGTAAAAAGTGTTAACATAAATTGTAAATACAATGCCAAAAGCGTGCATTGTGCCGAATTGCTGGAAGAAATTTAAGGACAATACAGAAAAATGTTCCGCTTTTAAAGTGCCTCAGAACGAAGAATTGCGTAAAAAATGGGAATCTGCAATTCCCGGCATTGCAGTATTGAAATCGTCGCAACACGTTTGTGAGCGTCATTTTGAGCCAACGTGCATCGTGCGAAAATTAGAGAAGCGTGGTCCAGATGGAATTATTTATACACGTGAACATCCAGTGTTGGCTCTCATAGGCTTTTCTTAAGATACTTATGATTGAATTCATCGTGAGTCTGTTATTTGATTTTAAACAATAAAAGTTATGATAATTTACACAATGCGTCTGTTACTTTCTTATATGTACTCCTTCCCAAATATTCTTTTTTTTACATCATCCCGGTAAAAAAATTTTTAATATAAAATTATGTATATGTAATTATATAAAATTATATAGAATTATATAACATAACATCCCAGATAGCAATTGGATATTCTAAGAGTATTCTGAGAATATCTTACCGGGAAATTGAAATATTCTCAGAATATTCAAAAAATATACTGGGATATACTTAGTATAATCTGGGGATGACCGAATGTCCGCTTGCTTCTGATCCTGAGCATATACTGACGATATTCGAAAAATATCCTCGGCATATCCTGGCTATATCTTCAGTAAATACAGAAAATATGCTCAGCATATGCGAAGAATATATTTAGAATTATGCGGAAAATATCCCTAGTATGTTTGGAGAATATTCTAAGGATATTCTCCGCATATGCTAAGCATACGGATTAGGTGGTGTCTACAATAAGATTTTAAGACTTAACACTTAAATTTTAAGCCGTAATTTATGACTTCATAACAAATCGAAATCTTTTTAAACCCTTATGAACAGCTTCGATTAATTATGACGTTACAAATTATGACTTAAAGTTTAAGTATGTGTCTTAAAATCTCATGTAGATCCCGCCTGTTAGGACAGTGTATGGATTGAATGTGTCTTATACAGAATGTGCATATTATATATATATTTATTGTTATTACTATTTATTTATTATTTATTATTTTTTTATAATATATATACTTTCTAAGTAAAAACATATACTAAGTAAAAACATATACTTTCCAAGTATTTTTACTTTATAAGTATATATACACATATATATATATATATATATATATATATATATATATATATATATATACACATATATATATACTATCACAGCAGTATTATAACCAACATTTACATTTACCAATGTATTGCTCATCTAATAAGAAATAATTAAACATATTTTTCTGTTGATTACAAATTTTTAACATCCATCATAATGTAACACAATTCTGTTAACATTTGAACACAAAATTAAATTTATGTCTGAATTTATATGTATTTTCCGAAGTATTGCATTTTATTATTGCATCGATAAAAAATACTCTAAAAAGTTTAATAAAATATAATAAAGATTAACCTTTTTTTTCATTTCTTTTTTAAATTAAACAAGAGATCATATCCAAGGTACAATTAATTAATTAATAATAATATACGCGCTCGTACAAAAAATAAAAAAAGCAAATTAAATTGAAAACTGTAGTTGTAAAGCGATTAAATCAAATTATCAATAAAAACAATGAACACAATGAAAAGAAATTAAAGAAATTAATGCAGAACCTGATACGATCTCAATAAAAAAGGCGAGTTTTTAATTTTCTTCCTTTTTATTTTTTGCACGATAAGTGCGTTCTTTGGCGTGCGCCAACCAAGTTTTTATTGGTGCAGCAATGTCATCCTCCGTTGTGCCTGTAAATCGTTTGCCGATCACATCTGAAAATAATATATTTTGCTATTTTTAGCATATAATTTTACATAATGTTTAATTATGTATAAATATGCATAGATTTTAATCCAGAATAATTATGCCAAAATTTTTGATAGAAATTATAACAAATATCTTTATCCATATATTGCACGTTCATATGCACATATTATTACATAGCATAACCATACCCAGTAGCGACAGTGAGCCATCCGAGTGTCTCAAATCTGAGTGCGCATTCAATACGCTTAGCAACATGACTGTATGGGATATACATACAATACATCATGCACACAGCACATATAACGCCGATACGCTTAACAATGTGGCGGCATACAGCGTGACGTGGGACAAACTACATCAAAGGTGCCAATACTCAGTTTCGCTACTGGATATGGTTATACTGTTGTTATTCTGAGGCAAAATCGATGCATATTTGTATAATTATGCAGATATTTGTTTATCAGGTAGTACAATAAAAAATAGGAAACTCACACAAAATTGCTTTGCATATACGCAAGTCTGAGAAAACTTCTTTCTTCTTGCCACCAACCCAACTAAATTGTTCTGCCAATTCGTCGGAAAACAATTTACGCATTATCTGGATAGACATGTTTTTTATGGTTTTTCCACCAGTTTGCTGAAGCTCCTTTATAACTTGACTTCTGAATTCCTTGTTTGTCAAGTTCTCCTCCAATTCTCGTAAATCGCCATCAATAGTCTTGAGAGGGAGATTTATTAGTACATTCTCCTTTTCATCTAATTCATTATCTTCTTTCCGATTCAATGCTGCAATTGATTCCTTCATTGCATTCAGTTCCCTTTGTACATTTTTCATATCAAAGTTGATGTTAGTTAATGTTCTCACAACGAAGCGTTGATACGCCTTAAAACCTAAAAATAATTAATAACAAATAAAAACTTTTTCTTTAATACAAAAAAAGGTGCATTTTGATGAAATATGAATTTGCTTACTTAGATCATTAGATGTATGTCTTGATACCAAAGGATCTATTAAAGCAGATGCATTTTCTTGTTGTTCCAATTCGGGAAAGTCGAAAATAATATTATTATCAGTATCTAAAGTTAATTCTGTTATTGCATTCTTAGCTTTATTTTCAACTGCATGAGAATAAATGTGCTGTCCAACGGTACTAGAATTATTGCTATTTTTGTTTCCTGCAAATTCCGTATTTCTTTTTTTATATTTATTCAATAATGCATTCTGTAAATCGACGATACTTTCGCTATTGGATGCATAATTCGGTACACTTGGTAATTCTAAAAAAGAAAAACAGAAAACATATTTCAACATATAGAATTACATTAATAAAGAAAAGTTTTTAAAACATAAATAATTCTTTGTACTTTTTTTCGCTGACACGTTTTCTGAAGTACAAGCAGATTTATTTAAGACTGGTATATTATTGTTTGTTATCTGCAGCGTTGTATCATTTACGACCAAGTGTTGGTTATTATTACTTTTGTTATTAGATGCATAACTCGGTCCACTTGGCAATTCTAAAAAAGAAAAACAAAGAAAACATATTTTAACATATAGAATCACAGTAATAAAGAAAAGTTTTTAAAACATAAATAATTCTTTGTACTTTTTTTCGCTGACACGTTTTGTGGAGTACAAATAGATTCATCTAGTACATCGTTTGTTATCTGCAGCGTTGTATCACTTACGGCCAAGTGTTGATTATTATTTTGTATTAAAACAGCTGGAAATTAAAATGAAACATTATTTTTAAAGGAATAATGGGAATCTTGATAAGTAATAAATAAAAAGCATTTATATTTTATGTTCTTATAATGCAAAATTGTACAATATAAATTCTGATTAAGAAATATTGTTGCGCAACTTAGTAAATTTAAATAAAATATTAACCTGCGACTAGTAACATTATTTATAACATTTTTGCGTAAATCTGACGAATTAGTATTTTTTATTCTGAATTATTACCTTTCTCTTTCTTTGTCTTGTAAAGATTTTTTGAATTAGTGGTTTGAGGAGGAGATGGAAAAGGATCTAATAGAACTTCTGTTCCATCAAATTCCTCCTCGTCATAGCTGCTAGTGCTTACTTTTCGTGCTCTATTTTTTCTAGATCGCTTTAACTTGTCCGCTCTTGCGTCTGAATCTTCATCAAAATCCGTTGACAATTCTGCATCTTTCAGTTTGGCCTGAGCTTTCTCATACGATGCTATAAATAAAAAATGATTATACAAATATTTTATAAACATAAAAGATATATTATATACATATTAAATATTTAAAACTTCCGCGGTTTAAGGAATTGGCATTTCACATATTAATTTGCAAAACATTCTATTATACAGAAATATGCATTCGTCACCCGGAAAGCAATATGATATGAAAGCAATATCATAGAAAATATGTAAATATTATTTTAGTAATAAAAAATGCGTGTCAAAGAAGAATGTGTAAAATATATATATTGCGTAAATTATTATGAAGAATTTATACTTACTGTCCTTGGCCACTATTTTTATAACCGGAATTTTCGTCCATGATTCCTTAGGTGGTTCCATGTTCCGAATAGCCTTCTCGTAACGCTGTACATTTGTCAAAGCGGGCCATCGAACCATCGACATGTCCTTATTCAACCAATTGCTTGGTATTATTTGTAATCCATCCGAAAACTCGATGACAGCATAATAATTCTGCTCCGACATTGTTCTAACACATCTATATTCAAATGGCATTCATAGTGTCAGTATGCAATAAAGGAAATACAGCAAAATTATTTTCTCCAAGTGTAAATTTGACATATTTGATGACAACTTTTTGTAAAGGCCATATTTGTAATTCTGACAACGTATGTACTGCATATATTCCAATTAATGAGGAATTGCAAGGTTGTTTATAGAGTTCATCTCGATGAAGAAATTCTCGTCCTATAATTACGAAACTCTGCAGCTGCAAACAATATGCTATGTTTTCTATGAGAACGATATTTCCATCACTTAAACCGCAACAGCAATTTGCATTATTGCCTGCTTTTAGCGTCACATTTCCACGTCTTATAAATTTGTATTGAGGATCACTACAACGTGCAACAAGAGGCCCAGCGTGATGCTCTGATTTGAAATCAACTTTGAATTCAGTTTCCACGGAAGCCTTAATAACAATTCTGTTGTTTTCCATTTCAGCTATTCGTCGTACAATTTGCTGTAAAGGCTGATTGGGTTTTCTTACAAATCTTTTAAATGTTTGCATATAATTTTCAAATTTATATGCGCTAAAACTATCTAAAGAACCAAACTTTGCGACATCCTCAACAAGATGTACGAGCCCATGGACATTGTGCGAGACATTGTGACGTCCGTACAATTTTGCAAATGAAGAAACATGATGTTCTAGCAGCTGTTGTGCATATGGTAATAGAGAGTGTAATTTTTTGCAGCACATTATTCTTACGGCCACGTGCAGAGATACAAAATGATTATACAGATCAGGTCGCAACTTTGATTTTAAAGCTATGGGGCCTGTATAGAACAAGAATTGACGATATTCCGTAGCTTTCCACATTCTAGCATATCTTAGCGACCTTGGTTTTCGTCCAAATTCAGTTGGAAGGCATGATAACAACTCGTTCTCCAAACGTGCTGATATTTGTTGTTGTATAAGAGGTCGAAGACGATACTTTAAATCACCACATAACCATAAGTTTAATAATCTACGAGCGACTCCCAAGCAAATTTGATGCATGTAATCTTGAGGTACATTCGTAACTGGACCAAAATTTGGTATTTCCAATAGATTGCATGTAATGCCTCTCTTATGATATGATTCATCAGTTTTATTTCTAAAATCTTCATCTGTTCTTCGCGGTGCGCCAAAGCGTGGAAAACAAATTCGATTTTCGATGTAATCTCCTTCAACTGTGCATTTTGTACAACTTCTGTATCCCGTATGTGATATTACACTTAATGCAAACGACTTCGCTGGTGTATCACATATCAATTGAAGTATGTAGCAAGGGAAATGTCGACCATTAAATGTAATTCCTTCCGAACATAATATTTTAGCTTCTTCTACTAAATCTTCCAAAAAAATATTTGCGTTGGCGGGTTTTTCTTTTCCACAATAAATTCCAACGGTGAAAACATTTTCATACGGCATTACAGATGCTAAAATCGGCCACAGCTGATCTGGCATTGATTTCCACAGTGGTAATCCGTCGATGCTAAGTTGTAAATTAATGCAATCTGTAAGATTACCAGTTATCCAGGATAATATTTTTAATATGCCATTTCTTAAACCGAAATGATAATATTTCCCCGGTGGAACATCTCGTAGTGTGGTTTTCTGAGGTGTTTGCAGAAGTGTCCGTGAATGTGCAGGTAAAGAGGAAAATTCAGCGCACTCATGCTGTCGTAATCGTCTTAATAATTGCAATAACGCATCATGATTGATATGATATCTAATTGCCCAGTCAACAAGAAATTTTTTCATTGGTTCATCATCCTCTTGTTCTTTGTTCTCTTGTGGCAAGTTAATTTCTTCATCATTGATGTCATCTTGTTCCGAAGATTCAGAATCGGTAGATCTGTGAGCATGGAGATATTCTTCTTCATGTTCATCCCATAACACTTCCGTTTCGCAATCTTGTTGTATATGTTCGTTATTATCAATATTATCCTGATGATTATCTTGAAAATTAATCTCATCGTATTCTCTTACATTTGAACTGGTCTGCGAGGAAGAATCAATGTCGTCTAATAATGCCTCCGATAACAATTGTATCTCTTCTTGCCGAAGCCTGCGACGATGTCGAGCAGAATAGTTTGTATTTTGCAATGGCCTTTTTCGATTCATTATCATCTGCGGATTATCTGATTTGTATTATTGTTTATCATATAATACTATATTACTCTCGTGCATTTCGTTCTATTGCGGAAATAAATAATTTTTTTGACACGAAAACAAGTAACACACTTTATATATCTAACAGGGTATATGCTCCAATTATATAACTGTGTTTGCTGAGCAATATAGCTAATAGGTAGTAACCAATAAGTAAACAATAATAAAATAAAATAAAGTAGAAATAATATGACATATCCATACAATATTTTTGTAAAACATTGAATTAGAAATAAAATTGTATTATGCACATAGAATTTTATACAACAGAATTTTATATAACACTTAGAATTTTATACAACATTACACAAACTTTGAATGGTGTTTGAATAAAAGCAGTGCTTTTTATTAGAGATGTAACAAAAGTGGTTATAACGAAAGCGAATGAAATGCGAAAGCAAAAGAAAAAATTTTTGCGAAAGCGAAAGCGAATGCAAATGCGAGAGCGAAAGATTTTTTTTCTGCAATGCATATGAACGACTTATTTTTACTGTTTTGTTCTGTTCATCAAATAAAATACATTAATTATATAAAATATATTTTTGTATTGCAACTCATAAATAAATAAAATTAGACCATAAAAATGAACTTTGACTCATATAACTTATAAAAAATATAAAATAGCTCAATATACTTTTTATTAAGTCAACATAAAATAAAATTCTTCTAAAAATTAAATAATATACTTTTAAATTATATACTTTAGTACTTCTAATTATATGAAATTAATATTCAAAATTTAAGAAGGGCAAATTATATTTTACAAAAAGTAGTTTTGTTGCTTTCTCACTTTTTAATTTATTTCTCAGTGGATTATAAGTCAAACTAGCACCACTGGATAGCTGCTCGCTTGGTACACTCCTAGGAGGAGTCGCTAAGAATTGGCGAGCAATTGGGATCAAAACTTTGTATCTATTACAATTTTATTTCCACCATAATAGAGGATCTTATGTAAGCTAAAGTTTTTTATCTTTATTGTACTCTGTTAACAATGACTTCAGTCTAAAAAATTGATTAGAACGAAATTGTGAATCCCGCGGACCGGACAAAAATCTTTCGCTAAAACTTTCGTATAATTTTTTGCGAAAGCAAAAACGAAAGCAAAAGCCAAAAATGATGCAAAAGTTTTGCTTTCGCATATGCGAAATCAAATATTCGTTACATCCCTACTTTTTATATGCGTATTAATTAAGGAATATTATATGCTACGTGACTGCATTAGATTCATGGGATTTCATTTTTAAATTTCTTTTTAAGACTCCTGAGATACTTGCAGCGGTGATGATTACTCAGAAGCATTAAATTTAATTAAAAATTAAAAAATTATATAATATTAAAAATATATTTAAAAAATTTAATTAAATATATAATAAATATATAATTGTCCGGTAATTGTTAATATTATTACAAAACTGATACATTACTGAGACTATATGATAAACGTGCTTCAGGTAAAAATTATATTAAGTAAGATATGTTACATTATAATCGCACAAATAAAATTTCCTGGGTCTAATGCAGTCACATAATACATAGGGAACTTCTAAATTAATGCAATGTATAAAAAGTATTACTTTATATTCATATAAAGCGTCTTTAAAAAACTGTAACTGTGAAAAATAATGATAATTTCAATAATAATAATAATAATTTCATATTTATAAGTTATTTGATATTAACAATAATATAGTTTTATCTTTAAAACTTTAAAAATCTGCATACATATAACAAACTTTCACACAACATATTTTTTTAAACATAAGTTTCTCATGTTTTTTTATTTAAAGATATTACATTATTGTACAGAGTGTCAGAACATATTATATACAAAGTCTAATTCTCTGGAAAACCTAGAAAATATGAAATTCTTAAGGATTTCTTTTTTTACTTTTAAAAATCATGGAATTCGCACGAAATTTTATTATTACTTAGGTTTAAGAAAACTCTAAATTGGCACTTATACAATTCATATGTAAGAAATTATTACTCGTGATTGATTAAATAAATACAGATTCATCATATTTGTCATTCAAGTAAAAAAATATAATTTTGTGAAGTTTAATTTCGAGAACTTAATAAAAAAGAAAGATTATATATATGCGTAAAGAATATAATGTGACAACTATTGAATGACCTTTGTAAAGATAAGCACTTTTCATTTAACTTACATTTTTATTTTATCATTAATTGTAAGAATTAAAATAAAAATTTGTATTCAATTGACTATTAATATATAATTGATATATTTTCGATTTTTTATATATTTGAATTTTCAATATGACATTGAAAGTACAAACAGAATAGTACATTTCCTAACCAATCCAGGAGTCAGAGATTAGCCACGAGGAGAGGAGGGGAAGGTAGACGCACGAGCCGAAGGCGAGTGCGGCCATTCCCGACCCTCCCCCCCGAGTGATCAATCGCTAACCCGGACGTGTTAGAGACAGAATTTAACAGCATAAGTGCGTCGAAAAGACTTATGCAGTAAATATATACACTTAGATAACATTTTAAACAGATATAATTCATGACTTGACTAACAATAGAGATCAGATTAACAATAGAGATAGAATAATTGTTTGTAAATAGAAGGATAATAATAGAGTTGCAATAGAGGAACAACATGATAAAATAGAATTATTGAAAAAATTCCGAGTTATAAAAAAATATACTTTTATACAAATTCTCTGATTTTTAAAAGTAATAAAAGAAATCCCTGCGAATTCCATATTTTCTAGGTTTTCTAGAGAATTAGACACTCTGTATATAATACATTCTGACACTCTGTATAAATATCAAAATTGCATTTGATTTGAAAAGTAATGTACTTACCTAATGTCCTCCTATATTTTCTAACTTGGCCCCTTTTATTTTTTAGATTAGATACTTCTTCTATAATTTTTTTTATAATTTCCTCTATAATTGTTTTACACATATATGTATACCTCTGCAGCGCAATATACATATATGGAAATATCATGTAAAAATCCAGTAAGAGAATCTGAAATAAATAATTTTCACAATAAATAAACAGTAAAGTAACAAATGTAAATGTATTGAATATTTTTCCAAAGAATAGACACTCTAGCCTAATTCAGATTGCATGCAGCAAGCATCGAAGCAGCAATCAATGCTGCTCGCTCAAAATCCAACAGTTGATTTTGGGGCAGCGAGCATCGAGTAGCATTGGCTGCTGCTCCGATGCTTGCTGCATGCAGTTTGAATTAAGCTTCTTTATATAATACACTTTGTATAATAATCTCAAAATTACATTTGATCTAAAAAATAATGTATTTACCTGATGTCTTTCTATTTTTCTAATTTGATTAGATATTTCCTCCGTATATGTTTCCTTTTTCATACGTGTATATACACACAGCGCAAAATAGTTAATTTGAGTATCTGCGAAGTATAAATCCTGTAAGCAAAATTAAAATAAATAATTTTTACAACAAATAAACACGCAGTAACATAATATATATAAGTGTAGTTATAATCAAGTAAATACAATTGTGTGTAAGCAGAGATACGAGTCTGTATTTCTGTATAGAGAATTGTATCTCTGTTAACGATTCTGTGTAAAAAAAGAGCGTGGTCTACAATACGGAATAAAGCTGGCGTAAGGAGTAAGAGTAGAAGACTATTTTCGATTTAAACGAGCTGGATCAACAACGTAAGCGAAATTAATTAATTTTATTTCTTACTCCTACTCTTACACTCTTACGCTTATGATCTTAATCAGGCTTTTTTTAACCGAAAATAACTTCCGAAAATATTCTTACCTTTTACGCCAGATTTACTCTACGTATTGTAGACCGCACGCTTTACAGAATCGTATCTGCTTACATATATGGTTTCACAAATGAATCAAATACATATACTTACAAATTCCCACAATGGTTTTATCGTCCAAAGAATTAGAGCGCGATAAAATCACGCAAAGAAACCCGCGAGGCAGGGAAGGACCACTGCTCGCGGCAGCGATCGATGTGGAATATCACTACTAAGCACTCGCAATCAACGCGAAACAAGTATCGGACGCCCAAAATTATAATTCCTGACGTGCAAACCTCAGAGACAATTAGGTATAAACGAAAATAACGTCAAAAATAAACTCAAGAACGTAATAACGAAACCGCGTATTCGGAACACGTGCACACTAAACGAGGACGAGGTACAAGGGTTAGGTAAAATGGCGTCCGGCTGGTATACCACAGCCTAAAAGATGCGCACGCACGCCAGGAATGCGACTGCCGGAAACGTACATGCTTAAGGGCCACCGCACAAGCTTTGCTGTAGCGCGTTACGTTGCATACTGGCCCGTAACCTTAAATTTAATTCCACGCACAAAGAAAAATGTAACGTAACATAATTAAGCATAAGTGAGTGATGACAAATTATTCACTTATGCTTATACATGTTAATTACGTTACGTTTTAATGGAATTCTGATTCCATGGTGGAATATCATCAGAATTCCACCATGATGCGTTTTCCTCTGTGCGTTAATTGAATTAATAATATTGCGGTCAGTATACGCATTGCAGAACAATTGCAGCGAACAGAAAATGAATGACAGAAAATCCTTCGACTATTTCCCCCGAAGTTCGAGACGGCTTTTTTTTAGCAACAATTCGATATATAATTTTGAAATTATATATATTTGTATATTATTGTAACGAAATTCAAAACACGTACTCGCAGAATATATTTAGAATATACTAAGAACATGCTCAGAATATGCTCAGAATACACTAAGAATATACTCTAAATATACTCAGATTATACTCAAAATATACGTAATAACTTAAAAATCTTTTTACTTTGTGTGATATCTTCAGAATATACTCCAAATATACGAATAATCCTATACACTTCGTATGATATACTCAGTACCTTCTCAGAATATTACGATATATACAGGAGATTCAGTATATATTTAGAATATTCCGAAGATATCTTTTGCTATCTGGGGTGGGCCCACCGAGTTACGTGGAGATCGCCGTGGGAGATCATCGAGGAAAGGAACTGCTGTTATCTCTCGAAACGTGGAAGGGACTCTACGAGCAACGATTGAACATTCAAAATTTTCTTCGCAATGACTGTATCAAAGATATCCACAGTTTTATAAACGTTGGACCGCTAACGGTGAGAGTTCGTACGTCAGTCAATAACGTCAAACTCATACGTCTCGAATCTGCAAACGTACGCTTGATAATGACCGAATCGACGTTGCACCGTATGTTCGATCTCGATCGGTGCATCGATGCAAGATTCGATCAATTGTTCAGAATACTCGCGGCAGTCGATGCAAAGTTTGCGCAGTTCTCCGATATCGCGTCCACTGTAACGGATCCTAAGGAAGTGTCGAATGCAATATACGCTAGCGATGCATTCAATACAAATCAGCTCATCGATTGTGAGCTCGCAGGTTTAGTTTTTAGTACGTAAGAAATATTATGTAAAAAAAAGAAGAAGAGTTAAATAAACAGGCTTTTTTACAACTAAATGAACAATGTAATTTACTTGCGTGCATGTCCATTCCTACCTATATTTTTTTAACATCGCTTCGACGCGTTATCGGGTCGATCATCGTCCCGATGACGTCATTTCTTTTTTTGTCTCGCGTACTGCGTAGTTAGATTGTTTAGTCTACGCGATAACACCCCCTTTTTCCTAGAAAAATGTTTACGACGAACAGGTTCCGACAGGTTCGACGCGTCATCGACATAACCGACCGACCGACGAAACACGCTCCCACGCGGTGCGCTATCGAGTTAGTCCTACCCATTGTGCGCCGCCTAGCGGCCGCGGCGCGAACGCTGACCCCGCGGCGCGACCGCGCACCCCACGCAGACCCCCTCACGGCGCGACCGCGCACCCCCCTCGCGGACCCCACGCGGACCCCACGCGGACCCCGCGGCGCGACCGCGCACCCCACGCAGACCCCCTCGCGGCGCGACCGCGCACCCCACGCGGACCCCCTCGCGGCGCGACCGCGGACCCCGCGGCGCGAACGCGGACCCCCCCGCGCGGCCCTACTCGCGCGCAGGTGAGTCATCCCGGTGACGTCATCCCGGATATGAGTCATCCCGGTGAGCGCGTAATCCGATATCCTTGAAATCCGATACCCTTGAAATCCGATATCCTTGAAATCCGATACCCTTGTGTAACCCGATACCCTTGAAATCCGATACCCTTGTGTAACCCGATACCCCGTCCCCCTTCCCCCTCACCCCCCCGCGCATTCCGATACCCCCCCCTCCCTCACCCCCCCTCATTTTTTTTGTTTCCGTAGGAGGAGAGAAAATGCCTCGCGCATCATCCCGGGGGCCGGCCACCCGAGGTATGTGGGGCTCGCACCCACTAAAAACTCTCCCCCTGAAAACAAGCAGACAGGACTACAGTCACGACACGCGGAACAACCAGAGGTACTACATCACGTGACGAGACAGTCCGTGCGCGGAGCGCCCGGATACATATAACCCAAACGAGAGACACACGGGAGGTCAAGCCAGGAGGATGCTATGGTCCCCGCCGAAGACTCATTCCTAGTCGAGTGACTGGGAGAACTTTGTCCCTCAGTCGTTCGACCACCTCAGAGAATCCTCATGATATGACCGCGGGCAGTCATATCATTGAGGGGACTCTTCATTGGCTGCGGACGGTTCGGCCGGAACATCGCATCCTCCCAAAAACCACACGCACACGACGTGCACGAACCAAAGACGAACAGGAAATCCTCCCCATCCGGGAGGAGGCTTCCACGATACAAACGGAGATGTGAATCCTCACAACTCCGCGACGTGTGAGGGTTACGGAAACCCATCACCATTAAAA
The DNA here is from genome assembly GCA_035220575.1 of Temnothorax rugatulus. NCBI lineage: Eukaryota > Metazoa > Arthropoda > Insecta > Hymenoptera > Formicidae > Temnothorax > Temnothorax rugatulus. Next base: position 18,858 of record JASTWL010001274.1, read on the forward strand.
ACGGGGAGTGAACCACCACCCCCCCTCCACCACCATCACCACTATACAAAAGGTATACAGTCGTATACTCAATATATATGTGTGTATATGTGTGTACTGTCTCCTTGGACCATCAAACGTCGATGGCCCAACACTGTCCCCTCCAAGAACGCAAGAGAGAAGAGAGAACGAATATTCCAATCCCTATTCCCCTCCGGGATCGACTCGTAGCGGTGGCGGGCTCACCTCCGCTTCTCCCACGGTGCAAGAACGCACAACGCATAGTTTGTCCAACTTCGAACCCCCGGAAAGGAGAACATACATACTAAGTTAGAAGATAGGAGGTCGGGGACAGAGGAGAATTCTTTCTCGAAGACGCGCCGAGAAAAGGCGGGTCCCAATGCCAAGAGAAAACCCCAGGGGGCGGCCAACCGAGGCCGGCAGCCACAAGGGCTACCGATAACCACTGCATAGCAGTGGCACCGGAGCCCGAAAAGCAGCGAGCAACCAGCCCCGGCCGACCATCCCCCAAAGGAAACCATGGCAAACCCACCAAAGAGGCAAAAAAGGCGCAAGACGGGGACGCCAGGCGCCGACCGCCCCCAAGCCACCAGCCCCCAGGGATCCGGCCGCGTCGCGTAAACGACGCGCCGGACCCCAGAGGCAGGAAGGCCAGAAACCGACCGGCCCCCAGAGAGCCCATCCACGCCAATAGAAGTTAACAATGTCTTAGAAAATATTTTTCAGCATTTACAATATTTACATAGGATTTGCCGATTACGTACGCAAGTATGAACGCAGGAAAAACGTAGTACGCAGTAGTACAGAAAAATAACCTAGCCTAAACCTAGTATGTAAACAAAACGTCATTCCTCCTCCGGAGCAATGCCTTCGACAATAAGGTCGTTCGCGAGGCCCTGCTGCCTGCGACGCTCATCGTCCTCCTTCCGCCACATAACTCGTTCCGCGAACGTCGAGAATGCAGTCCAGGCCTCCTTTGATCCACATATGGCCGAAATCACTGCGGGCATTCTGAGGTCCTGGCCGACTACTGAGGTCAGTTCGCCCCTCTCATACCTCCAAAAACTGCAACTTTCCAGAGTGTGCTCGGCTGTATCCACAGCAATGTTGCAATATCTACAGACGTCCGACTCCTCCTTACCTATTCTAAACAGGTAGGAGCCAAAACATCCGTGTCCGGTGAGAATCTGGGTGGTACGGAATGATAGGAAACCAAAGGATCTATCGAGCCATGACCCGAAACTAGGGGCTATGGCTTCTCTAGTCCTTTTCCCAGGCAAATGGTCAGACTGTATACGCTCGACCCACTGTCGTCTGAGGACCAGCCATTCCTCGGCGCGTACTTCCGCAGGAGAAGCAGAATTGTAAGTTCCCTGTTCTTTCATGTCCCTCAGTCGCATATAGACGCGTCGACAGTAATCAGCATATAGCTGGATTGGAGGCACTCTTGCTAGCAAAGTAGCGGCCTCGTACGAGACCGTTCTGTAGGCCATAACGGTACGAGACGCTACCAAACGAATCGCTCTGTTCAGGAGGCGTTGCTGGTTTCCAGAGGCGGACAGTTCCCCGCTCCAGATAGGAGCCGCGTATAAGACAATAGAGGTGATCATACTATAATATAACCTTCTTTTGCTCTCTATTGGTCCACGCAAGTTGGGGAGAATCCCGCAGAGAGCTCGACCAACCTTGGCGACTTTAGAATATACCTGAGAGAAATGGTGTACGAAAGACCACCGTTTGTCGATGTAAACTCCCAGGTATTTCATAACTTTAGAGAAGTAGATTCTATGTCCCTCCACTGAGATGTGACCGTCCTTGGGGCACCTGCCAAAGAAAACCGCCTCCGACTTGGACCATGAAACGCGCAAGCCCAGTTTTCGGATGTTAATTAATATACGCTCGAGACATTCCATGAGCAAAGCGCACACAGAATCGTAGTCATGACCCTCGATCACCAAGAGGGTGTCGTCTGCGTAGCAAATGATGTGGCAGCCTCTAAATATGAGAGTCCTCAGAACGAGCTCAAAGGCCAGGTTCCATAACAGGGGACCCAAAACGGATCCCTGAGGGACCCCTCTGTTAACCTTCCTCCTGCGACGTCTTCCATCAGAGGTGAAGTATCTGACATACCTGTTGGTTAAATAGGCCTCGACCATTTTACGTAGGTATCGCGGAAAGTGTCTGCTACGGAGCGCGGATCTTATACCGGACGGTCGAACGGAATTAAAGGCATTCTCGATGTCGAGCGAAAAGGCCAATGCCACCCTACCGTTATCTCGGGCCTCGGTAATAATTTGTTTTACGAGGAAGAGCGCGTCGGTCGTCGAACGGGCCCTTCGAAACCCAAATTGGTTTTCGGACAGATCCGCAGGTGGATTCTCGGTCATGAACTCCACGAGTCGGTTCACGATGACTCGTTCGAATGTTTTCCCAATTTCGTTAAGTAGGCAGATGGGACGTGCCTTCGGAATTTCGCCCAAGGTAACCTCCCCCTTGGGGATCAGTATAAGATCCGCCACTTTCCAGGAAGGAGGAAAGACGCCGCGCTTAAAATAAATATTAAAAATTTGCGCCAAACGCGCAACCATTGCAGGAGGCATCAACTTGATGGCAGTCGCCTTGAAGCCGTCGGGGCCCGGGGCTGTGCCAGACTTCTTTTTTGCCACGATGGCTCTTTTGACCTCCTCCACGGAGACTGGCGTACGGTCTTCTTCACAGTCCCCGAGATCGACTGGGGCAAGAGGAGCCCCAGGAGGAAATAGCTTGTCGAGCAGTTCTCGAAGAATATCGGGCTCCAGAGTAGTGGTAAGGCCTGGAGTGGTTCTGCGCAGTCTGTTGAGCACCACCTTATACGGGAGGCCCCACGGATCGTCGTCTAGTGTATGAATAAGGTCCTGCTACCCATTAGTCTTGGATCTCCTAATAGCGCTCTTCAAGGCTAGACTCGCATTCCTATACACCGCTCTTTTTTGAACAGAAATCTCGCGCGAATCCCGGCGACGTCCGCGGGTCCAGGCTCGTCTCGCAGCAACTGTTTCCGAGCGTAAGGCAGCTATCTCGTCATTCCACCAGTAGGCTTGTGGGCCACGTCTATATGGGCGGGTACGTGGGACCGCCACCCGACAAGCCTCACTGATGGTCAAATGAATCCATTTGTCGGGTCTGAAATTCACCATAAATTCCTCGTCTCCAGGAGTAACTGCACATTTCCACTCCATGGATTCCTTGAAGAGACCAACGTCCGCGTCGCGAAAGTTCCAACGTGGTGAAGCTGGTGGAGCGCGCATTTTAGTAGTCCTGAAACGGGGATCAGGGAGTTGAAACGTGATATATAGGTGGTCGGACAAGGATTCCAGGTCCTCCCGCACCGACCAGTTCTCGATTCGGGCGGATATATCAGGTGAAGCCCACGTTAAATCAATTATAGACGATCCCTGGTGACCAACGAATGTGTGTTTATTGCCGGAGTTTACCAGCCGAAGATCCGATTGAGAAGCCCAGTCCTCGAGCAGATCGCCCCTGGTATCCGTAACGTTGGAGCCCCAATATTGAGAGTGTGCGTTGAAGTCCCCAGCTACTATCAGACTTCTGTGATTAGTGATGCCGGAAAAGAGAACGGTAAGTTCGTCCAGGAAATCGGAGTACTCTCGATTGCTAATATTTGGCGACACGTAGCAAGCCACAATAAATATGTTGCCGTACTTGACCAAAACCGAATTCACACCCTGAGCCGCCAGTATCGCGGGAAATTTCGCAACGCGAGTATTCACGTATATCGCTGCCAGGCCGTTACCACTACGAAACCATGGTTGGGAGCTGGGTGTGGAGGCGGGCTCGGAAACTACACATACAGCAGCTCCCAACTCGTCAGCATGGTGGATCAGTAGGTCATTAGCCTGTCGGCTTCTATTGAGGTTGATTTGAATGAAGAAAGTCATTGAACGTTGTTTCCTGGACCACTACGAGGCCTCATTGATGGCGGCGTCTCTCTCTCAAAGCAGGCTGGGGTTGTTCCAAGTCTGTGATCACCAGCTTTCCCCACTCCTGCGCAGACGACACAGTGAGGGGGACTGGTACAAGTTCCGATTTGGTGTCCTCCATTTCCACATCGAAAGCAGAAACCCGTCCGATCTTCGGGAAACGAACAGTTGGTCCGAACATGTCCGTATCTCCAACACTTGTAACACTGAGGTGGCTTGGCGGCGAGAAGTTCGACCCGTGCCATGGTCCATCCAACTCTGACACGGCCACTGTCAGCCACGCTGGAAGCCGCAGATAACGGGCATTTTGCCCAAACGGATTGCATGCCATTGTTCATCTTTCTCATGTTGCCAATTTTGACATCCGACTCCGAACATCCTCCGATAGAACAGATAACATCTACCACTTCTAGAGGAGTGGTGGAATCGTCGAGGTTCCACAATCGAAGCTTCCCCATAGTGGTGGGTCTAGCGATTTTGGCTGTTTGAGGGCCCAATACCTCCCTCAACTTTTGAGCCAAATTATCTGCTTTAACCGCGCCGTCTTCGCCAGGGATTTCGATTATCACTCCGCCGTTAATACCCTTTCTAATACGGGAGCTCTCGATTCCCAACATATTTAACGAAATTTTTTCTCGAGCTTGTTTCAAGATATCCGCGTATGAGGTATCCTTATTGACCGAAGTGATGGTGACCGCTGCAGATCGGGGAGGTCTACGTCGGGCTCCACCTCGGGGGCCTCCTTCAATCGCTCTATTGCGGTTATTCCGATTCGTATAATTTCTGTCAGTTGCTGACGTACCAGCATCGTATTCGACATCCGTCGTGTTGTGTTCCTTAACGGTTCTCTGAGACTTCTCGGATCTCTTATTTCTAGTCCTATTCCGAGTCTTGTCCGGCGGTTCATCAGAGTGAGACGCGAGCATCTTTCTCATCTCTCGTCTTCGAGCGGATAGTAGTTCTATTTGTCTAGATATTTTATCGATCTTCTGACCGGGGCCGATTTCCTCCTCAGAATCCTCCGTAGCAGAGATAGACTCATATCTAGTCCTTTCGACTTTATTTCTGAGCAGCATATTGCCGCTACGACGAGGGGGTGATCTCCGCCGCTGCGAGCGTACGCTGTCGCCTTCGGAACGCGAAGACTCCGTAGGAACATCACCTGCGGAAATCTGTTTGCCCGCGATCTTTGACAACAGTTTGGATCTCCCCTTTGGCAGAGGAGGAAACTCAGATCTAGGAACATCAGCAGGTTTTTTAAACCTCTCGTGAGGAGTAATATTGGTTGGTGGACGAATTTGCGTGTTGTTCAGAATACGAACAGAGGGACGAGAGACTGTCCCAGAAGGATGATTAAATGGCTCCACGTCCATAGAGGATCCGTTGTTTCTCCCGATTTCCTCACGCAGAGATTCCAGTTCCCTCCTGAGGTTCAGATTCTCCTCCTCTAAATTACGTCGGATCCTTTTGCCGGTCTCTTCGATATTCTTGGATCTGTTTAGTTGTACGGTTAAACTGTCCAATTCAGTTCTAAACGAAGGCGCGTCCACATTGGTCCCGATGCGTTCCCGAAGTAAGGTGACTACCTGGGACATATTTACTAGTCCCACCCTCCAACATTTACTTATACCACCACTGATTTTATTACATTTAGAGCGGGCAAACTCCATCCTGCCGAGGCAGTCCCACGCATATTCCGTCAGTTTGGTATTGTCTAGTTCATCGAGAGTGTTAGTAGAAACCTCTTCGATGTCGTGAGGAACGGATTCTACCGGGCGTACGCGTCGATTCTTACCAGATTTTATCACTTTTTTCTTTGCAAGGTGAGCCTCCGGGGATTCGGTCGCCTTCCTTTTTGTGGCGGGAGTTGCACATCTGTCCGACTCTCTATCGGAATCTCCGTCAGAAATGATAATACTATCTAAGAGTTGGTAACTATCCAGGTTCTTATCCCTAGTTCCCAATATGCGAGGTGGGGTATCCGCAAATTCTATGAGGCACGTCGATACATCAGCCTCCAAAGGGGCAGGGATTCTTGCTACATCCGCGGTAGCCATATCACCACCGGCGCCCGTGGGCAACGCCGGTGGCAGCCCCTCGCTCGATAACGATGCACCACCCTCGGGGACAAGAGGGGCGATGCACCGGTCACTGGGAGTCCGGTCTCTCTGTGACGGTAAGGACGTTTCTGATTGGTGTGACATTTCATATAGTAAGAAGTGGTTTTTTTTATTGGGGTATCCTTCCCCTAGGACGAAAAATGCTCGCGAATACACCGTGTCCAGGAGTGCATCCCACGATCTGATGGACGATCATGATGTAATCTTTTCTCGCGCAAAAACGAGCAGAAAACGCGAGATACAAAGTGTGCTCAAGATTCGAGCCTGTATTCAAAGACTTAACATAACCTAGCCTAACCTAGCCTATCCTAGGTCAAATAGGAGGGCTATAGTCAGCTAAACATCAAACGCACGAATACTAGTATATATAATTAATGTATTAAAACACTAGTATTAGTATTCAAGTAACTTGTGAATATTGAATTTCCGCACGATATATTGTGTATAATCTACTCAAGAATAAACCATAAAACGTTTAAATTTTTATAGTCAGTAAATTGTGTAAAAAACGCAAGAAATAATTATCCAAGCAAGTATGCGAAGTATAATAAGATATAAATAAGTTACTTATCTTAAGGATCTTAAGAAATATATGCATGAGCCAAGTATTTATATACACATGAGTAAATTATATTTCGGCATCAGTTCTCAGCGCAATAGACAGTTCAATTCGGTATAACCAATCCAGGGCAAGCCCAGATAAAGAGGATCAAAATAATCGAGTAATGATAATAAAGTGATTGTTTAATAAAAATATTCCGTTAATTCAGGAATAATATCAAAACACGAAGAGTATCCATTTAAGTGAAACTCATAGTGTCATTGGTCCAAAGTGTATCCAAGCAGATACATGTGTATAAGCCCTTATGACTAGAAAATCCCTAGATCCAAGTGGCCTATCTCGGGAAACATAGTCACAGACCGAAGGATCGCTCGCGCACAATAAGGTTACGGCAGTAAAAGAAACGGCGTCTAGTATTAGTATATAAACACTTACCGTACCAAAAGTTTATAGGAATGTGGAATATGGAGGTGCATCAATAAGTATGTGCAGCAGTGAAAAATAAAAATAATAACAACATAACCTAAAACATAAATACAAATACGAATACGAAGAGGCTCATAACACACAGAAAACATTGTATTATTATATGTATCAGTAATAAATAAATAAAGACAATTTGTTTATTAAATCATGAGTTGATCATTTCTTCATCCCAATCGATACCTAAAAAAGGATTATTATTACATCCCTCAACATAACCATCGTCGTATCACGGACATATGTGTTCGTGAATTTATTTATTAGACTTATCAAGAAACAATATAGTAGATATTGAGGATGCAATACTGAGCCCCAGCGCGTATACACGAAAACATAAAACACAAAACAAAACACAGAATATTCATTGCAATTGCTCCAAATAAAGAAGAGTATCCTTCCCTATTTCACTGAAGTGTGTCTTTTGTGTTCCTTAATTTATCCACACAAGTACAATATAGCTTGGTAATTATACCTGTGTACATTCATGATCAAACCTAGGCAGTTTCCATAACGAGGTTATGTCATAGCAGCACATCTGTAATATCATGACTAAAATAGGGAGAATATTTATAGGCAGAAAATTTCCGGCAAAGCCTTTTATTTGTTGGTCTATTTATTATTATCTCTTAACGTTTGGAAGATCATGTCAGCCAGATGAAAGTCCAACGTCCTGAAAAACTTATTGCTAGAAAAAGCACTGCAGACACAGAATATGCATAATCCGGGGCAAGAAATGAGCTTCTGTTGCAATAAATATATAAAATATACAACACACTAGCACGAGGAATACTCTACATTAAACAAATACACATACAATTCAGGACAAATGTCATCTCAGTCGCTGCACTAGATTATCGAAATGCACGCGAAGCAAATACACAAGAGCTTATGAGAATTAATGAATATGAAGAATATATATATATATATATATATGTGTGTACGCAACCTTAGAGATATAATAATATCTAAATAATATCCAAATAACCATACTTATAAGACTATTAATAATAATAATATTAAGGCACGCAATATTCATGTCGCCAGCAACAATTGCTCAGAAAAGCGTAAACTGTCACTTGGTGAAATAACAAATCCCGACATAATACTTATATGAGAAAAGTAGTGTAATCCAGAAGGTGATAATGCAATCCACTAGGGCAAAAGCCCGACGGTACCGCTATTCTTAAGCACACCATATAACAATCGCAAGTACTCTACGGAATCGCGATGAAAGTATACTAGGCCATCTTGTACTGTTACAAAATAAGGCACAAGACCGAGAAGCGAGCCATTGTAGCGAGATATGTCTGATAACTTATACTTGTAATATGAATATGCGCGAGAATCGCCACGTCAGCAGCCATCCTATGATCGTTCAAGGCGAACGAGAAGTGAGATAACTTTTACACACAAAATATGTTCCATCGAGACGCAATCCACTCACCAAACGGTCATCAGTCATTTACTATGGTCTTAAAGAGCAAGTAGGGCCCATAACATGGTCTCAATCAATCTCAAAGGACGGCCAGATGGTCTCTAAGTACCGGGATCTTATGAAGGGCAACGCCCCTTGCCACGAGTATACCGCACATGATGATTTGCAGATTTAGACGATAATTATTACGAAATATTACCCGCAAAGTCTATAGCGCTTAAATAAAGATCGAGTAAAAATGATATTTAGCATTATTATTAAAGATATAAGGCGGATTGCTGATATATAAGAGAAATAAGACTATACGCCACGAGGCAACTCTCGCCGCCATTAGCGCGCGCGTGTTATGCACGACATAAAAAATCCTTAATAAATGTCAAATAATAAATAAGTCTCGGGTAATTTTTACATCATTCGATGTAAAATCGCAGCGCGAATCGGCACATATGTCACTTTCCAAGAAAAAACGTATTTAAATAGTCACTGTATATCCCTACTACGGAGCACACTCATGGAACGTCCTTCCACTGCCTCGCTTCTTACGCCGAGAACCCCCCCCCCCTCATTGCTCCCGAGTTAGAAGCAGCCTACTATAACTACTACTCTTTAAAATAGAAAAAAAATTTTTTCAATATGACCATTTTTCGCAGAGTTACGCTAATTTAAAATTGAGTAAAATTTCGATGAAAATTAGGATGCCTATAATTTTGTCAATATATATATATATATATATATATATATGTACGTACGTATGTATGTATTACGTATATTTATGTATGTATGTACGTCTAATACAAGAAAATGTAAAAAAAATATATATAAAAAACTTACCACTATTACGTATCCATAATTTGTGTCTTGCATCTGTACTTGATGGAAATCGAAATAAATGCGACCCCGTGGAAAAAACACCATTGCGACAATTTTTAAACGCACATTTTTCATATACACTTTCTGAATACTGATCACTCATTTTGCAATTAATTAATTTATGCTGGTACTCGTAAAAGAGTCCTTAATAAGAAATAACTTATTCTGTATTTTTCTGTAAAATTACTACACGTTTTAAGATACAAAAAAATAAAAAGTAAAATGAAGCGAAAAAGGGAAACAAAATATTAATACATACGCTTCAAAAAATAAAATATTAAAAAATAAAAATAAACTTAATTTGTTGCGCACAAAATATGCACAAAATTAACGTAACCTAGCCGATAATCTATTAATTGTTGTGTGAACAATTAATGTCAACTGAATTCACTCGAGACAGCGTCTTAGATAATGAAAATCAGTTTAATATTTCGACTAGTGTACGAATAAAATATACTGTTCGCAGCAAATAGTACCAGCTCTGGCAAATGCTTCGAATGGAAAGACTGTTGTCTATCGCTTCGTTAAATGAGACGGAGAATGTAAAGAGAAAGAGAGAGAAAATCTTTTCAAAACAATAAAGAAAGCGTTTTTAAGCGAATCGCATGGCTCCCTCAGAAGGGGGTAAGAGGGAGGAGTGGCGTCGCGGCAGCGCGTCGTGACTCGCGACATCAACAAGTGAGTCCAGACGTCGCAGTTCGTCATATTGTTTGCCACGTCGTGTGCCAACATCGTCTCCGCAGGTCCGCATTTTACGAAGCCGTAAGTAAATAATTATGTATTACATCATTACTGTAATAAGCTCTAATTAATATGTATTAATTTTCAATAATTTTTCTTTTTGCCGGGTCGACCCCGACAGGGATCGGGAGTGCGGAAAATGAATGGACACTGCGTTTACCACAATTGTGCAAAGCACTCGTTTAATTTTCGATACAGTTATGCCGAAGAGCCTTGACAGAGGCGCGGCAGATATGTGTACGGCGTGCACGTGATGCACGTATGATCCGCGTGCGCGACTGGTGACAACACGGAACGCACTTGAGGCGCAAATAATTACACAGGCCGACATTTTTAAAACCCTGAGACCAGACTATACTTTCCCAAAGGTTTTCGCTCCGCTGAATCCGAATCCGCCAGCGGAATTGCTCCATCACATCAGATTTTCGAGATATCCTAACCTAAAAGTGCAAAAAACACAGTTTTTCGTTATATTCGGGGTTATATTAAACCGCGAATTAATTTTTCTCCACAAAACTCGTTACGGCATCTGAAAGTACTACTTTTCGCCTTCAAAATGCTTTTTGAATTTTTCAGATATCTTATTTCTTCTCGGAGATATCGTCCGTTGAAATTTTTTAGTTTGGTGTTTTCGTTACAACCTTACAAAAAAAAAAGAAGTTGATCCGGCAGGAGAAAGTAGTGTAATTATATGTTTTTTGGGACGCTGAATCCGAATTCGTTGTCGGTTTAACCACATCAGTTCATGGTTTGTCCCTAACCTAAAAAAAAGTCTAAGATTTTCGAATTCGCCTTTTTATTGGTCAATTAGGCAGACCACAGTTATGTATTCTTATGTTTTTGGAGTAGCTGAATTTGAAATTGCAGTCTGCTTACCCCATCGAGTCATAGTTTGTCCCTAACCTCAGAAAATTCAAAATGGTGGATTCAATATGGCGGGTAGGAATTCTGAAGAGTCTAACCCAGCGAGAAATGACCCATCGAATCGACGTCGAATTGACGTCGAAATCATCGATATTACATCATATCGAAATAATGCTCGAAATTTGAAGCTTATTTCGATGTTTGTGCTTTATGACATTTTTTAAAAGAAGAGATTATTTGTGACATACATTTATCACGCCAGACTGTAAACAGGCAAATTATGTATTTTCTGTTAAGACACCGATATTTCATCATTTCGATATCGATTCGAAGCTATTTTGATTTGCCTGTCAAATATATAATAACATTGCCATTATATGGATTGCAATATGAATAAAGAATTATATTGTATTGGCAGACATGGATAATGTAAATATTTTATGATTTGAGCACATTATAATAATTGCGTTACAATATTAATTTTTTAGGCTTCCATTTCCATTAAATAGTTACTTTATATAACTGTAAAAGTCACAACAAAATTCTTGTTTGTAATTTGACAATTATGAAAATTAAAATATTATATAATAGGTACATTTTCAGTACTGCACGGGCTCATTTATTAAACAAGAAGTTAAATTAAGCAACTAATTAAATTATTAATATTAAATATTAATATAGTAAGATATTTGTATTTACATTTATCAAAATAAAAAATAAGTTCAATTATGAAAATAAATATTAATAATTGGACTTATTAAAAATAAAATAATATGTTCAGATATTGCGCTCGAATTCTTTTCGCGTTTTACAACGCCTGATCGTTTCACATTAGATGGCGCGACGCGCGAGTCGCCATTCTCAAAGAGCCCCCACCTCCTTTCTCACTCGTTAGGTGTCATGGCCGCACTTGCTTGCGTTTCTTCGAACGTGTCGAGTCCGTGACCTTTTTCTTGATCATTGCGTCGCGTGTTCTGGAGACCAACCGAGCGAGAGTCGGATCACCAGGAAGAGCTCACCGCCAGGAAAGGGAGAGCTGCGGCAGCTAGCGTCCGAGAGGGAGGATCGAGGCGAGGAGTCCGGTCCAGCGAGCGGGGCCCTTAAGAGATTCTCATTGGGACGCCATATTTGAAGACAGACATTAGTCAAAAAAGTACCTCTGCTAGAGTTTATATTCGTCTTGAGATCTGAGAATTACTTTCATTCTTGTGGCTCTGGCTTGAAATTCCAGCCCAAGAACCGATCATATAGACATTAATGCAGGAGGCCCCCCTCTCTTTTCATTTTTCTTTTTTACCTCTTTTTTTTCATAATCGGTATTACGAAAAGCATTTGGACCTTTCAGTAAGCATTTGGACTCACATTTTCAATCAGTAATCCAGACATCTTAATTCCGTCCTGTAAGATCTGGTTTTTTGTTTCAGTTCATTTATTTTCTATTCTATCTTCAGGACAGATTACTGATTTGGTTTGCTTTTATTTCAAATAATGTAAAAACTTTTTAGTTACTCTCAATTTTTCTTTCACGTCAACATATTTTCTTTTTTTGTAAAGATAACTACACATAATACAGACAAAATTGACTTCAAAGGAACTCTCTTTCTGTCGCTCACCTATCTAAGAATTCTAGACAAACCTGCCGTGTTTGCCATTACTTTTTAAACATAATTAAATTAAATAAAAAAATTAAATAATTAAAAATAAATATTAAAGACAGAAAGTAAAAAAGGTTTTATATATATAGGCACCTATCTACAGGCATTATACTAATTATAATTGTATTCAGCAGAAAGCTGCTTTGCAACTGCAGTTGTAAAATTCGTGAATTTGGTGTATTACTCTTACAAGTAAACCTACGGAGGTGTCACTCACCGATTTTAATGAAACTTTGCATGTTTGTAGAACTTCGAAAAATATTGGACACGTATTTTTTTTTATCGGCAAAGGTCCACTCTGAAGGGTGAAAACTACCCCTTAAAGATAAATTTAACATATGGTGAAATAAGTTGAAAATTTTAAAAAGTAAAATGTTTTAGGGGGTTTTTGGGGTCGCTGAAACTAAATCTTATGTCAAAAGTATGAAATTCAAAATGGCTGACCCAATATGGCGTTCAGATACATTAAAATTTTTATTATTTTTTATCAAAATGAGTAAATTTTAAGAATGCTTGTTATCACATAATTAAAATTTCTGATTTTTGGGTCGATGTTTTTAAATATAATGTTAAAGATATAAAATTCAAAATGGCGGTTTCAATATGGCAGCTATATACATTAAAATTAATAATTTTTGCAAAAAATGTGTTGATACAAGGTTCTCACCTTTCGAGATGCTTTTTTACAGTGAGTTCCCTCGCCTCTCACCTTTCGGGGTGCTCATAAGTCACATATCAGATCACTTCTATCCACCATACGTATATTGTGGATGGATACACTGAGGAGCGATCTGATGTTTACGTTTTTTCAACAGAGTTGAAAAAAAATCGTAAATACGGCACATAGCTGAAATTGTCAACATAGATCAGTTGTCATCGGCGAACATCGAATCTCCTTGAGCGCTATCTCATTTCAGCGAGAGTTCGACTTACTCGTGCGCTAATCCGCGTGCGACACGGGATCGCGCATAAACTTCCGAGCCCTGTTCATGAGCAATCTATATCTGTACTACGTCTATGTGACTTATAAGCCTTATGCAGCAATTGTTTCCAAATTCGTGTTCTTTTGTTTCATTTTCTAATATTACGACTATTTTTATCTTTGGGCACATGTCGAGTTGTTGACAGTCTCGTGTAATTTTATTGCTAATTTACTAGTTTATTATCCAAATCATTTGAATTTTCTAATTTCTTATTTATTCTTTTTCTGTAACATCATATCATCATGAATCCAAAAAATATTTTAAAGCTTTTAACAATAGCCTTTGATCAACCTGAATATAATTTAGAATCTGTTATAAATGAAGATGAAAAGGCTTTCAGCTTTCAAATAGAAAGTCTTATTAAAGATGCAATTCAAGATTCTCTGTTTGTAGAAACATACAATACCCTTTCTTTTGAAAATAAAAATGTTATTTCGGAGCCCATTTCAATTGAAGATGATGGCGATAACTTTAATATCGATGAGAATTTTGATTTCTGTGCAACTCCAAATGAAGAAATAGATGAAGAGTACAAAAGAAAAGTTATAAACTTTTGGAATTCAGGGAAAAAAAAGAAATTAAAATTTGAATCAGTGCAACAAAGGTTTAAACAAGTGAAATCCAAGCGACAGTTATATCGATGGGAAGAACAAATCATGAATGATGGAACCCGATATGATAAATTAAAAAATATTTCGAAATACGTTTTGATTCAATTTCAAGAAGCTGTAGAAAAGTCTTTGACAGTTCACGATATAGACATTCGCAGATGGGCTTTAAAAGCACGAGATGAAGTTTGTTTGTCGTCAAATCTATTTACAGCTTCTACAAAATGGGTTCATGAATTCAAGCGAAACCATAGAATTGTTTCTAGAAAAATAAATAAATTTGTAACACAAAAAACATTAACTGATAAAGCTAAACTTAAAGAACAAGCATTGACATTTGTACAAGGTATAAAAGAAAAAATGTTAATAGTTGGAGAAAGCAATATTTGGAATTCTGATCAATCAGGTTTCAATTTAGAAATGCATACCGGACGTACTTTATCATTTAAAGGAGAATTAAAAGTTGAAGCACTGACTCAATCTATAAATTCAATGACTCACAGTTACACGATTCAGCCTATTATTTCTGCAGGTGGTGTTTTACTATCGCCCTTATTAATTGTACTGCAAGAGACAGATGGAAAATTTGGACCGCGAGTACAAAAAAATTTATTCAAGGCTGAAAATGTACTTACATTCGCTTCAAATTCAGGTAAATTAACATCCGCTCTTGTAAAAACATGGTTCCAGGAAGTGTTTCTCCCATCATCCAGTGATAAAAGTGTGTTGCTATTAGACTCGTGGAGCGGTCAAAATTCAAAATTATTTGAATCATTTTTAAAATCAGAAAAATCAATCCAAATTGAAAATATTCCTGCAGGTACAACAGGAATGATACAACCGCTTGATGTATTCTTCTTTAGAACTTGGAAAAATTTTATCAGATATTTTTCGGACACAGTTGTTTTATACAATCACGACATCAATTTGCATCACCGTAATAATATTATTAAGCTCCAATCACTAATCCATATCCAGTTTTCTTCCCCTCGATTTAAAAATTTTATTAAATACGCTTGGTATAAAAGTGGTTACATATCGGAAAAACCTCCTGAATTTGATAATCCTGTTGATTACTGTTTTAAGAAATGTGCGGCAATCTGTAATTTATGTAGTACTGCAGCGGTAATTAGGTGTGCATGGTGTAAAAAATCGTTATGCATGAACCATTTCTTTACAGATTATCACATTTGCAAAACTTTTCAAGAATAACGTGTGAAAGGTGAGAGGCGAGGGGACTCACTGTAAAAAAGCACCCCGAAAGGTGAGAGGCGAGGGGACTCACTGTAAAAAAGCACCCCGAAAGGTGAGAGGCGAGGGGACTCACTGTAAAAAAGCACCCCGAAAAGTGAGAGGCGAGGGGACTCACTGTAAAAAAGCACCCCGAAAGGTGAGAGGCGAGGGGACTCACTGTAAAAAAGCACCCCGAAAGGTGAGAGGCGAGGGGACTCACTGTAAAAAAGCACCCCGAAAGGTGAGAGGCGAGGGGACTCACTGTAAAAAAGCACCCCGAAAGGTGAGAGGCGAGGGGACTCACTGTAAAAAAGCACCCCGAAAGGTGAGAGGCGAGGGGACTCACTGTAAAAAAGCACCCCGAAAAGTGAGAGGCGAGGGGACTCACTGTAAAAAAGCACCCCGAAAGGTGAGAGGCGAGGGGACTCACTGTAAAAAAGCACCCCGAAAGGTGAGAGGCGAGGGGACTCACTGTAAAAAAGCATCTCGAAAGGTGAGAACCTTGTATCAACACATTTTTTGCAAAAATTATTAATTTTAATGTATATAGCTGCCATATTGAAACCGCCATTTTGAATTTTATATCTTTAACATTATATTTAAAAACATCGACCCAAAAATCAGAAATTTTAATTGTGTGATAACAAGCATTCTTAAAATTTACTCATTTTGATAAAAAATATTAAAAATTTTAATGTATCTGAACGCTATATTGGGTCAGCCATTTTGAATTTCATACTTTTGACATAAGATTTAGTTTCAGCGACCCCAAAAACCCCCTAAAACATTTTACTTTTTAAAATTTTCAACTTATTTCACCATATGTTAAATTTATCTTTAAGGGGTAGTTTCCACCCTTCAGAGTGGACCTTTGCCGATAAAAAAAAATACGTGTCCAATATTTTTCGAAGTTCTACAAACATGCAAAGTTTCATTAAAATCGGTGAGTGACACCTCCGTAGGTTTACTTGTTAGTTTCGGCCAAAATTAAAAGCATACACCAATCACATTCACAAATTTTACAACAATTGCAAAGTAGTTTTCTCTGCTGAACACAGCTTTTTATTACTTGCGTTATATGTATGAGCCGCCATTTGCTGCGCGTGCGCAAACAACCCGGCAACTGAGCAACGACTTGAATATTTCGTTGAGCACCGACGGCGCCAAACAGCAGTGCTCCAATTGGATATAAGTCCGTGATCGGAACTTCGGAAGGTTGTTAATAGACTAAAATAAGGTAGAGAATAATGTAAATCGTGAAAGGCTATATATTTTACAGTCTTTTACGTCTTACGTTTTTTCTATGTATGCTTTACTTTATGTCCACGCTACGACAGACGTCTCGTTCTTTGTCATCAGCCGAACGCTGCCCTTGCGGCAACCTAATGCAAAATATTAATTATGTAATATTTAATTGCGGATTGTACTGTAGTAAAGCCTCTTATTTAGTCAAATACATTGAGGAAACCTTTCCTCAATCTCCAAGAGATATTCTCCCATTTTTAAATAATCCCCCTCATCAATTCATCCGTCTTCTCCTCGCAACTTGCAAGTCTATGGATCTCCCCCCCTTAGAAAGAGCCGAAGAGTTTAATCGGAGCATCATGTTAATCGGAGACGGTGAATCGGCCCATATCTACAGTGAGGAAATAATAATCAATATCGAGTCGAAATCGATTTATTCTGAATTGAAAAGTCATCGAAAGTGGTACCACATTTCAATCGAGATCGATGAATATTTCAATTACTTTTCGATATACGTTTTCGACGTCAATTAGACGTCGATTCGATGGGTCATTTCTCGCTGGGAAATTACTATAAAACTCGATATTTGTTATATTTTTCCCTCAAGTAAAGTAACTTTGACAAGTTCCTTTATATGAACGATCGCATATTACCGCTCTCAGCCGAACCCAGAGTCACGAAACGAGGACGTGGCGGTGAGGACTCCATTTTTCTTTTTTTTAATGATTTTTTAAATGATTTTTTTTTTAATTTCTTCTTCGAAGAAATTTTCTATGACCCTCGAAAATTGGAACCAGGAGGTAAGCGTCCTGTAGGTCGAGGGTTGCCATGTAACAACCCGGTAACATAAGGCGAATCACAGTACGCCAATCGTCTAATTTGAAGTGTGGGGGCTCGATGTGCGAATTCAAATCTCGCAGATTTAAAATAAATCTTTTACCTCCCGACGATTTATCCACTAAGAAGAAAGATGAAAGAAATTGATCCTTTCTAGGTTTGACAGGAACGATGGCCCCTACTCGATGTAATCGTGGGTTCGGCTGAGAGCGGTAATATGCGATCGTTCATACAAAGAAACTTGTCAAAGTTACTTTCCTTGAGGGAAAAATATAACAAATATCGAGTTTTGTAGTAATTTAGACTCTTCAGAATTCCTACCTGCCATATTGGATCCGCCATTTTGAATTTTCTGAGGTTAGGGACAAACTATGACTCGATGGGGTAGTAAGCAGACTGCAATTTCAAATTCAGCTACTCCAAAAACATAAGAATACATAACTGTGGTCTGCCTAATTGACCAAAAAAAAGGCAAATTCGAAAATCTTAGACTTTTTTTGAGGTTAGGGACAAACCATGAACTGATGGGGTTAAACCGACAACGAATTTGGATTCAACGTCCCAAAAAAACATATAATTACACTACTTTTGCCTGCCTGATCAACTTCTTTTTTTTTTTTTTTTTGTAAGGTTGTAACGAAAACGCCAAACTAAAACAACGGACGATATCTCTGAGAAGAAATAAGATATCTGAAAAATTCAAAAACCATTTTGAAGGCGAAGAGTAGTACTTTCAGATGCCGTAACGAGTTTTGTGGAGAAAAATTAATTCGCGGTTTAATATAACCCCGAATATAGCGAAAAACTGTGTTTTTTGCACTTTCAGGTTAGGATATCTCGAAAATCTGATGTGATGGAGCAATTCCGCTGGCGGATTCGGATTCAGCGAACCGAAAATCTTTGGGAAAGTATAGTCTGGTCTCAGGGTCTGGAGTTTCGCAAAATTTTGTCGGCCTGTGTTACTGCCGAGACGCGCACTAATTTTGTACAATGTTCACTACTCGCGTGCGGGCGAGTATGATGCTGCAGGCGCACTGAGGCGCAAAGTTCGTCGCCGCACTGTGAGCGCGGGAGCGAGCGCCCGAACGGCGCGGTTGAGAGTGCCTGTGAAACACTTTTCGCAAGTGCTTTGATGGCACGACAACTGCAGTCCGGATGCACGACGGGGCGTAAATCCGCGTGAACCGAAACTTGCTAACTTGACGGAGACACGACGGCGAGGTTCGACCGCGTGAATCGGAGTATAATTGCGCGAGACGGGTGCAAGCCGACTGGAGTACCGCTTGAACCGCCCTACAATCTGCTACTGCTGGGACCGGAGCTCTCGCGGGCTCGTTTCGGGAGCTTTCGGTGACGCGACAATTATTCGACCAATAAGCGCGGTTAACAGGATCACGGGATCCTGGCATGTCCGGATCGATAGCGCGACGCGATAGTCCGCGCGGTCAGGGGTGACGAGGGGGGCGGCGCGAAATCGCCTCGTTCAGGGAGCGGCTCAGGGATGGCGTTAGCGGTATCGATCGCGGTGATCGATCGCGACGATTGACAATCCCGAACAAGTTATATTCCCAAGACGCCGAAGAAGACGACGATGTCGACAACGACGGCGGCGTCGACGACAAGCTCGGCGTCGATGACGACGACCGCGGCGTCGACGGCAAGGACGACGACCGCGGCGCCGACGACAACGACGACGACCGCGGCGTCGACGGCAAGGACGACGACCACGGCGCCGACGGCAACGACGACGACCGCGGCGTAGACGGCAAGGACGACGACCGCAGCGTCGACGGCAACGACGACGACCGCAGCGTCGACGGCAAGGACGACGACCACGGCGCCGACGACAACGACGACGACTGCGGCGTCGACGGCAAGGACGACGACCACGGCGCCGACGGCAACGACGACGACCGCGGCGTAGACGGCAAGGACGACGACCGCAGCGTCGACGGCAACGACGACGACCACGGCGCCGACGGCAACGACGACGACCGCGTCTACGGCGTTGATGACGCCAGCAGCAACAGACGTTTTCCAATTAAATGTAAGTGTTAAATTTTTAATTACATGGGTGCTTTACAGAAACGACACTGTGAAACACAGTGAGGGTGCGTTCAGAAACGTCACCCGGGTACACTCGGATATACTTGCCTCCCTTTCTATCTCAGTGAGTTAGAAAGAGAGGAAAGTATATCCTAGTGTAGGACCCGGGTAATGTTTCTGAACGTAGCCTGAATCGTTTCATCTTTGTTGTTTGTTGTTAAAAAATGAAATATAATACTCTGTGTTACACAGTGTTGTTGCTGGAAAGCACCTGTAATTTAAAAAATTAAGTCCTTTATTTATACCCAATTTCTTCACCTCTTGATGACTTTATCCAACATACCTATATCCCAGAATCGATCAATAAGAAAACCAATTCTGAAAGATATCTGTTGGATAAAGTTATCGAGAACTCACCTAGAGGTAAAGAAATCGAGCATTAGTTAGATAAATACTTATATCTGTGCACTGAAAAAAGAAATTATTTGGCTCAACAAATGTTAAATTTATATATACATTTTGTTGAGTTAAATTATTTTTTTTGTGTATAACTCAGTGCAGTTATAATTATAAAGTTATATTTATTATACTCATATCATGAATATCATGAACATGCTGTTTCATTATTTTTCTTATTGTTAATGTTTCAGAGCGAACAATTAGGCACGATAATTGCCAAGGCAATAGCTGCCTCTCAAAGAGGTAGGAGAGGGCGAGGATGAGGACGAGGACGATGTGGGAGAGGAAGAGGACAAAGTGGAAGAGGAAGAGGACAAGGTGGAAGAGGAAGAGGACGAGGAAGAAATATTAACTATTTTTTTATTCATAAATTTTTTATGTATATTTTTTATTATAATATATTTTATATGATGTAATACAAACATATATTTGTCATTCTAAACCTTTCGGACATAATCCTAATCCTAATCTAATATAAAATTCTCTTTGGTATAGGATGAAGGGAAGGGGTTTTTAGTGAGTGCAAGCCTCACACTACCCCGCCGGACGGTCGACGCGGGTGTGCGTCAGGCATTTCCCCCTCCCTGGATTAAAAAAAAACCGCGTGTACATACATACTTCGTCGCGTTAGAAAAAGTATGACCGGTGGACGACTGGATGCAACATATATATTGAAACAGTATAATATATAAGTGTCACAGTAGTACTATAAGTAATAATGAGTAACAGTTTATAGCGAGTTGCATTGAATAAAATTATTCTCGATTCGTTGTCGTAAATCGTTTATTATAATATAATTGAGAAATTTATACATGTGTATCCCGGTGTATATAAAAAATGTTAAATGTGATAACTTGCATAAAGGGCATAGGGGGATAAGCATGTAAAAATTGCCCCCGCAAGTATGAAGTTGATATTGGCGTCGTAAGTTAGTACCTATGTGACCTTGAACTCCTGCAAATATTGACCTTGAAATTATATTTTTGAAGGAGTTATGGAGGAAGAAAGAAAAAAAAAACAAAACAATTTCTTTCTCGAAAACGGCTCGACCAATTTTTATGAAAAAAATATATGTTGTAGGTATCAATAATGGTGTTTAAAAAAAAATATTTTGTAATTTTTGAACAAATAATAGAGCTGAAAAAATTTTTTGAATTTTTCAAAAATTTTTGTGTTCCTTTAGAGTGACACCTTTAATTTTTTTTGCAAAAACATTGTACTAGTATCTATTTTAACATATAATTTTCCCAGATTTTAAAAAAATATAGTTTTGGAGTAAAAAAATGAAAATCATGGTCGTGTCACCTGATGCTCAAAGTAACGCCTTGTAGCGCCGGTCCAGAAAACTGCCGCATATATATATATATATATATATATATATATATATATATATATATATATATATATATGGGGCATTCTCCGCGTGTCGGAGTCCCCTCCTGCCCACTTCAATTTTTGACATAATTCAACCAACCAGGGCTTAAAATTTTCGTTGAAGAGTCTACTTTTTAATGCCATGTGGCCTTTTGTGAAAATTCAAAATGGCGAACTAATGCAGCGCCGAGAATGAAGAAAGTAAGAAAAATTAATTGTATATCTTCTAAAAAAATGCAGAAATTTCACTTGATTCGGATGAAACTCGGCCTACTAGGGGGTTTTCGAGGTCGTTGATTTCGAATCTGAAGTCGAAATTTGGAAATTCAAAATGGCGGATTAAATATGGCCGCCCGTAATGCAGAAATGTCACTTGATTCACGTGAAAAAAACTGTCGCTTCAGTAGCGCCAAAAGCTGTCGCTGTAACACCGAGAGGATGATTAGAACAGTTTTACGGTATTATTTTTAAGATCTAGATATTACATTCGTATTCAGAGACCTTCAAAAGTCCCTAACAATAATTTTACATTGGTTGTTATAACTATTATTACGATTTTTCCTTGAAGTAATGGATAGTTTAGTTGGTTAAAAATAACATGATTTTATGGTACCTTCTTTCAAAAATACGTGTTCGTAGCTATAAATTCGTATTCAACGACTGAAGAACCACCGGAAAAGCAATTCTGTAAAAGCATGTACGGCTCTCATCGCCTCCTTTCGTGTTATTATTAACTAACTAAACTATCCATTACTTCAAGGAAAAATCGTAATAATAGTTATAACAACCAATGTAAAATTATTGTTAGGGACTTTTGAAGGTCTCTAAATACGAATGTAATATCGAGATCTTAAAAATAATACCGTAAAACTGTTCTAATCATCCTCTCGGTGTTACAGCGACAGCTTTTGGCGCTACTGAAGTGACAGTTTTTTTCACGTGAATCAAGTGACATTTCTGCATTTCGGTCGGCCATATTGGATCCACCATCTTGAATTTCCGAATTTCGACTTCACATTCGGAATCAGCGACCTCGAAAACCCCCTAGTACCGAATTTCATCCAAATCAAGTGAAATTTCTGCATTTTTTTTAGAAGATATACAATTAATTTTTCTTACTTTCTTCATTCTCGGCGCTGCATCAGTTCGCCATTTTGAATTTTCACAAAAGGCCACATGGCATTAAAAAGTAGACTCTTCAACGAAAATTTTAAGCCCTAGTTGGTTGAATTATGTCAAAAATTGAAGTGGGCAGGAGGGGACTCCGACACGCGGAGAATGCCCCATATATATATATATATATATATATATATATATATATATATATATATATATACAAAATACTTTTCCATAAATGAAGTATACGATTTAGTTTTTTACTGCTTTGCTCGAGGTTACTTACAATGTAGGTAACTTCGATCTGTGATGTAGTCAGAGGCGTACGTGTGTGAAGTTTGTGCGTGCGCATAATCAACCAACGTCGCGGCGCGCCGGACTTCAGAGCGTTGCGCCGCTCGACTTTGCTTCGCCGCCGAAGAGTAGCCGACGACGACGACGACGACGAGGAGAAGGAGCGAGAAGGTACGAAAACGAGGACGACGACGGGGGCGAAAACGAAAGACCTTTAATTGCTTTGAAAATGATTAAGACAACTTCTATAAGCTGCAAGTGTTCCGGTTGTGATGCGCACTTAGTAAACACAAAAGGCAAACGAAAATTAATTGCGAACGAAGAGGAAGCAAATACCTTTTCTCTTTCTTTGCAGCGAACAATAAATGTCGATGACATTATGTTCGAAAGCGGACCGCGCGCGCGAGCGAAGGCACAAACCGCGACGGGTAACGAGACAGAAAAAGTATAGTTGACGGACAAGATGCTTTATCAAGAGGCACGGTAGTGTCTCGCGCCAAGTCAGCGCAGCGCGAGACCACCGAGCCTCTTTTACGCCGAGACGATTTTTCAAGGAACCTTCGATTATCAGATCTCAATAACGGCTGATCCGATCGACTTCTAACTTGGCCCGATGGATAGCTTAGGTTCGATTTGTATAAGAAAAGTGTTTTTATTTTTCCTACGTGCTCTACGAGCGGAGATATCGCGATGCAAAATCTAAATACGGTGAATTTGACATTAAGATACTCCGTTTTCTCCTTCTCCGTCATACTTGTAGGCATGTAATGAGGTGCGAGGACGGGGGTGAGGAAATGTACAGTTCACTCTTTTGACGACGGCGGCGCTCGCAAGTAATAGTGCAGTGCAGTGCACGGTCTTACATACAGGTCTAGAGACTACCGCTAATTCTAGTGGAGGGGGCATGGTCGCTTATCGAGGATGCATTTAATTTCTAGCATAGCCACTACTCGTTGCTGTCATCGAAGTCCGCAGATGAACATAACCCGAGAACTTGGATATAGCTGAAGCTAGCAGCAGTAGCAGCGGGCGCTAACAGCGAAACGTCTTGCGGAAGGGAAACGTTCAAATGTCATGTGGGTTCCTCGGGGGGTACGAACGTATCGTAGGCTAATTATTATCGGCCACTGGGTTTTTTTGAGATATAATTAATTAATAAAGATTAAATATATCTATACATATTTTTTTTAACAATATTCAAACTGTTTTTTCATCGATTTGATATAACAATATGTTTTAATTAATTGTTATTGATTATTCGATAAATAACAGTAGAATAGCAAAAAGCGATTTTCTCCAAATTTTTAGGGAATCACGTTGTTGTGATAACAAAACAATTTAGCAAGTATTTGCGACAAGACGCGGTTTCCCTTAATTATTATTATTAATTTTTTATTAATAATTTATTCTGCAGCGATATTTTTCAAAATTAAGCTGTTTTAAGTCTGGCAAACCAAGCTGCCGCATAGCTACGATAATTTGGAAAAATACCTATGCGGAATGCATATGTTCTATATAGAGATATCAATTAGTTAGGCTACTTACATCAAGCGCGGACCGTATTGGCTTTTAGTTTTTAAGACGATGGGGGTGGTGGTGGGATTTTTATTTTTATACAAATAAATACTACTAAAGTCATTTTTACGTGCATGCGTGTGTGTGTCTCTCTCTTTCTCTCTCTTGTGCGTGTATGTTTGTGTATATAAAATTAAGTATATTGTTTGTTTGATTACGGTGAGTTGTATTTGTATTCTATGTCAGTAGTAAGTGGCTAGGTATGGGGCGTCAAAACAAACCCCCACCACCGACCCCGTCGGCGCCAGGGGCGTGGCCAGACGGTCTGCCCACGTGACCTCGGAGCGCTCTGATTGGCTGCCGTGAGAGGATGGGGGTAACGAGGTAATTAAATGGAGCGTTTTGATTGGATACCCCATACCTAGCCAGCGTTTTGATTGGATACCCCATACCTAGCCAGCGTTTTGATTGGATACCCCATACCTAGCCAGCGTTTTGATTGGCTCCCCCCGCCTAGGGTGTCTAGTGTCTAGTGACTTTTTCGAGAATGCACGTGGCGTGGACGACAACGAAACAAAAATGTCGGATCAAAATAGTAACTAAATGGCGCGTTCTGATTGGATACCCCATACCTACCCAGCGTCTGATTGGCTCTCCCGCCTAAAGGGTCCAGCGTCTTTTTGGGCCTGCACGTGGTGGACGACGCTAAGTCACAAGGAAAAATAGCGGAAGTGTCGACCAGCGCCATTTTGGTGGGAGCACGTGGTAGACGACGCTAAGCTAAAATAAGGATATGATGCTAAGATGCCGAAAACGGAAAGTGGAATTTTTATGTTTTCAGAGAATAGTTTTCATGTTTTATGACCGTGTTCTTTTAGGACTTGGGTCTGGACAAGGAGTTTTCGAAACAATGAAATACGTGAAACTTATTTTCTGGAGAAAGGAGAGGGCAAAACAGGAACGGACAGGTTCGCTTTGTAACGTGACAAAATTATTTCGTTTTAAATAAAAGTTTTTATTATTGAGCGCATTCGAAAAATATTTACGAGGTTAGACTTCAACTAATTCTGAAAAAATAAGAGAAAAGGAATTTGTTGCGGAGAACGTGAGGATTGAAGAAAAATAGAAGAAAGTAGAAGTTACAAAAAATGTTTATTGCTACAAATTCTTCTTCATAGAAAAAATACAAATTGTTCAAACAATAATGTTATAAAATTTACAATCCGCGATTCGACAAAATTATACGACGGATTTCGGTGAAGCGCAGCAAAATAAGTTCTAAAAATACTATATTAAAATACATATCGAGGAAAGTTAAATCGGTTATTTGCGTACGTACATTACGCTCGATGTCGTTGTAATTTCTTCTGAGAGTTAATTTCACAATATCTTCATCTATATAATTGTTAGGAAGATTAACTCTATTTCTTTAATAAGATAACGCGCGCAATTGTTAACATTTTCAGCCACTGATTTTAATTGAGATAAATGTGCATCGATACATTTCGAAATATTTTCAGTCCGATAAATGTAGGCTTCTGCATCACAATTGCCACTGCGAAAGTTTTTCGTTTCTTCGTCGGTGGACAATTTTCCTCGTCTGTTCGTTGATCCATCCCGGTGGAAGTACTCTCCTCGTTTTCCTTGTACGCCAGCAATATGATCTTGCTCCGTAGGCCGATGTAAAATTGACGGAGATATTGTTAATGGAGATAGAATTCGGCTTCAATTTGGTTTCTCCATTTAAATATTCGCTCACGAGTCCCATGTTCTCTTGAAACTGCTGCCACGATTTCTCGTCGAAATAAACGCCGTCCGCACAGTTGCCGGTTAATTTGACCAGCGGCACGAAAACCCCCTCGGATGTTGCTTGCAAACCACGTGAATTCTCTTCGTATGGGAGCTGTTGAGTCCATGTTGTCGATAGCAGCATATGTAATTGCTCGTTTCTCCCCTCGAAGTCGCGTCCCTTATTGGAAATCCTTTATCAGGAATAACGCGTGTGAACATCCGCTTCTCAGAATTATTAGCGTCTTCTCTGTGACTAGCCATTGTTCTTATTTCTTCGTAATATCGGCAAAACACACACACACACACACTAATTGAAAAGTCAGATGTGAGAGTTATACTTTTTCACTGGTGTACGTCTTGTCGACTTCGAACGATGGGACTCGAATGATTTTGACTTCGTAACGTTAGTCAAAACGTTAACTTCGCTTGCGTCGTTTTAGAAAAATTAGTCTGCGCGCGCAGAAAAATTATAAAACTCTAATTTTTCTAGACTTTTC
>JASTWL010001275.1:0-45011 GCA_035220575.1 Temnothorax rugatulus
TCAAAAATTCCAACGTGCGGCGGCCGAAATTTTAGGATAAAATTTCCCTATGTAATAAAAATAACAAAAGATAAACATTCGCGCATGTCATCGAAAATAACTTTCCGCGGAATCGAGGAAATTACATTTCATCAGAGAGAGATGCACCCGGGAGCGAGTCAGAAATCTCGATCAGTTTGCTTTCCTTTTCCGGCATTCGCATATTTTACAGACGTACGGGCAGCGCGGCGCCTCGATCCCCGCGTTCGGTTTAATAAACTCTCCCGGCAAATTGTCTGAAATTGAATTTTCATCGCTGTGTGCGCTTACCGGTTACAATCAAAGTTAGGATTGTTGGTGAAAGTGCTCCGGTGTGTTTATATTCCATGATGAAACTTTATGATTTTGGATATGCAATCCGAATATTATCGAATATTATCGGTTTTTATTTAATCGTGAAACTATCTTCTCATTAATTAACTTATCTATAGGATATACAAAATGTTTTAGATTTAAACTTATCATATATTTATTATTATTCACTTCATATTATGCTATTATATTATATATTTACTTATTTCAATAATTTAAACACATATTCAGAAGATTAATTAAAAACTTAAAAGATAATAGTAAACTTATTAAGATTACCATATTATATACGAATACAGTCATATATAAATTCGGATAATTCTAAATAGTAATTAGGGTCCTTTTTATGACGTGATAAGGTTTACAACGTGTTAAAAATGTAACGAAAAGAACATAATGTTCTCATTAAAATATATTTATTTAAAAGCGTAGTACATATAATAGTAGATTTATAATACATCGAAATAAAACATTTTATTTCTTATGTAGAAAATCGTATATAAAAGTTCGACTATCGAACGGACGAAGTTTGAGAAGGAATGCACTTTTATAAAAAATTATGCTCGCTTGGTATAATAGTAATTGAGTATAATAAATAGAACATGAAAATCATTACGCTCAATCTACTCGTTGCTAACGTAGCAGAAATTGATAACAGAGTCATATCTATAACACTTACTACTCGAAAACTTTAGCAAACGTTTCATAAGGTGGTGTATATTTGTAGTCGTTGAATCTTTCGTCTTTGACACCTATTCGAGTATGAGCGTTCTCCCAATGCGGGTAAAATGGATCCCAAGGCATCATTGTTTTCCGTTTATCTCCAGTGGTTCTTATCCAATTCAATAAATAGGTGGAACATTGACAACATCGGTAATCCAATGTTGGTTCAGAGTTGTGTTGTTTTTCTTCTTGAGCTGGATAAAGAAATCCTCCATTCCCCCTGCATTGTACCAATCATATTGTTCTAATACCTCGGATAATTATATATATAGCTAAAATTATATATATAATATTTGGGGACGATCTGTTATTTGTGTCATATTTCGCACCGACAATCTCATTGGTTGCCGATAATTCCTCGTTACTTCTGTATGAATTTTTCATATAGGTACCCAGGTAGCACATACACGTTTCAGAACTGTTTTATAAGCGTTTTTCCGAAACGTTTTATAACCGATTTCTAGAAACGTTTCTCATGAGTAAAAATGTCCATTCGAAAAACGTTTGATGGAACGTTTCTTTTCCGATAAAATAACGTTTAAAAAACTATTATAGCAACGTTTTGTTTTAATGACGAAGACATTTTAGATAAAGACATTTAAAATCCCTACTTTTTACGTTTTTTGAACGTGTTTATGACGTCTTTGAGACATGTGTGAGAATGTTCTAGAAGCTTTATGCATATACCATCTATGACGTCTATTCTTTTTCGAAGAAATTCCTAAACTGGTGATCATTCGTGCAATAAGTTAAAATGAAACAAAATATACTTATCTCACTCTAACTTAATTGTATTACTGATGTGCACCAGTTCCAAGGAGCGCCAATGCGCATACAATTGCATTGGCTTCAAAACCACATTAATTGTGTGTTCAAAATGCACGCATTCAAATGCAGTAATTAATGCAATTTGAGCATTCAATTTATAAATGACAGGTTTTATAAAATATTTAAATGAGTAGCTTGTAACTCATTATGAAACATTTTATTTAAGTTTTTAAATTTTATATAAATTGAAGTTTAAATAAATGACATTTATCATGTCAAAAATAAAGATATTCTCTAAAAATAAGAATGTTCTTTTCTTCTGTGATAGCTGTGCTGGAATGTGCTCACAGCAATGCTTAAAAGCTAGGCACAAAGAAAAATTCCAATATAGTACAGAGCTCCGATCGATTGGGCTCCTCGATGACCTCGATCAATGAGCGTAGGTATGCGCTTCCATAATATGCATTAAATGCGCATATAATGCGGGACAAATATCCGCATTTAATGCAAAGTTTAATGTACATTCAAAGCGCATTATACGCGCATTGGCGCTCCTTGGGTTCAGAAAGTTCTTCAAAACGGAACACACGTATAAATGTTCTTTTAATGGCCACAAAATAAATCATTTTATCCATGCACATATATCCACTTATTTACTTAAATTAATTTTGTCCTACCGGTCTTAATCTATTTGTCGTCGGACAAATCTGAGCTTAGAAAACTTCCAACAGTTGCAAAATAAACGTTCTGCTGAATTGTCCGATGACAAATAAATTAAGACTGGTAGGACAAAATTAATTTAAGTAAATAAGTGGATATATGTGCATGGATAAGGTAATTTATTTTGTGCAATAATAATTAGTGCAATATAAATTTAAATGTTTCAAAAAGAGCTATTAAAGCTATTATATATATATAGATAAAGCAAATTATAATTTTGAAAGAAAAAATTTAACAAATAGGTATTTTTGTTAACTGTAGAAACGTAAAAAATACGTTTCTTAAATCATGGTTTCAAAAACATTTTTGTTCAAACGTTTCTTAATGGTTCTTTACGGTTGTGAAACTATGTATACGTCAAAAAACGTATATGAAACTACCCAAGGAGCGCCAATGCGCGTATAATGCGCTTTGAATGTACATTAAACTTTACATTAAATGCGGATATTTGTCCCGCATTATATGCGCATTTAATGCATATTATGGAAGCGCATACCAAAAAGTACACCTACGCTCATTGATCGAGGAGCCCAATCGGAGCCAATGAACTCTGTATTATATTAGAATTTTTCTTCATGCTCAGCTTTTAAGCATTGCTGTGAGCACATTCCAGTACAGCTATCACAGAAGAAAAGAACATTCTTATTTAGAGAATATCTTTATTTTTAACATGATAAATGTCATTTATTTAAGGTATTCCTTTCATGACACCAAAATCTTAAGAATTAACTGATTTCTTGGTACGAGAAAGTTAAAATGCATATCTTTACGCCAGAAAAAAATTAAACCACATTACCGAACATATAAAGAAGAATTATGACTTTGAAAATTCGATATTTATATGTGACGTTATCGAAAAAGTCTATTTTCCACATTTCAATGTAATAATTTGTTTATCAAATATCTTGAGATATTAAATATTAACTGCGCTACATATTCGCTAAACTCTGTACTTTCGATAGTGCCGATAAAAATACAGAGTCACCGAATATTTAAACAAAATATTTATGTTAACAGTTGACTTGAAATGTGGTTTATAGATGAATATTTTTAATGGCGACTTTCAAGGAATTATTTGGCAACGCTGTAAGCTGTGCGCTCATGTCACACTTCAGTTCATCATGTACGGTTTATTATCAACTATTTATTATGTTTAAAAAAAAAATAATCCAAAAATATATATCGCATAAAAAATATAAATCTATATATATAAAGGAAGATGTCCTGACTGACTGACTCATCAAAGCCCAGGCCAAACCCCTGAACCTAGAGACTTGAAATTTGGAGGGTGTATTCCTCTCATGACGTAAGCACCCACTAAGAAAGGATTTTTAGAAATTCCACCCCTAAGGGGGTGAAAAGGGGTAAAATGTGTTTTCACGACTGTCCTGACTGACTGACTGACTGACTCATCAACGCTCAGCCCAAACCCCTGAACCTAGAGACTTGAAATTTGGAGGGTGTATTCCTCTCATGACGTAAGCATCCACTAAGAAGGGATTTTTAGAAATTCCACCCTTAAAGGGGTGAAATATATATAGAAGAAGATGTCCTGACTGACTGACTGACTCATCAACGCCCAGCCCAAACCCTTGAATCTAGAGACATGAAATTTGGAGGGTGCGCGTATTCCTCTCATGACGTAAGCACCCACTAAGAAAGGATTTTTAGGGAGAGGGGGAGAGAGAGAGAGAGAGAGAGAGAGAGAGAGAGAGAGATTATTTGCGTGTCTTATTACATATGTCCTCCGGGGCGAAGCCCGGGTAACCAGCTAGTAAAATATATAAATATAAACAAAAATATAAATATAAAAATATAAATATAAAGATAAAGATAAATATATAAATATAAAAATGTAAATCAAAATTTTAATTTAAAAAAAATTAACAGTTAGGTAAAACATGGATACGCATAAATAATTTATTTTACATAACAGGTTATAGTTATAGTTATTTATTTTTTTATTTATGTTTCTTATCACTCATTATTATTATAATATCTCTCTTTGATAAAAAGAAAATGTCACAATATTCTTTGATTAAGGAAATTGACACTTACACATTGACAATTTTGTTATCAACTTCACATTTTACAATCGGCGCCCTGAAAAGCGCAGCGTTGCCATATTGTTCTGACAGTAAAATTTACCGAAAAATGAAAAATTTCTAAATACACATAATATTTTCACTTTTTTCTTATAATTAAACATAATAATCAATTACAACTTGATTTTATATAAGTTTAATGCAATATACAAGAGTTTGCTGAGGCCCTGCTTAAACGCCTACAAAATACGCTCCTCCGTGAAAGGAATACCTTAAAATTCAATTTATATATTTAAAAACTTAAATAAAATGTTTCATAATGAGTCAAAAGCTACGATCATTTAAATATTTTATAAAACCTGTCATTTATAAATTGAATGATCAATTTGCATTAATTACGCATTTGAATGCGCGCATTTTGAACACACAATTAATGTGGTTTTGAAGCCAATGCAATTGTACGCGCATTAAAAGCACGTTATACGCGCATTGGCGCTCCTTGGGTAATATGTGCTACCTGGGTTCATTGGCATCGACCACTGACATATATCGTGCTGGAACCGGATACCCGATACCGAATGCGTGTACAGCAAAACGGTGATCGTACCATTCCGCCAACGGTCCTGTCCTATCGATGATTCAGGCGCATACCTCTACGCACACATACATAAACAGAGAAATGCGTACAGAAAGAATTAGCAAAAAATATATGCTGAAATATTAAGTATAAAATTTGGCGTGGCGTGGTGGACAAATATTATACAGTAAGATAATAAGAAATTAATACTGGTGCTGTAATAAATTGATTTAACCACACATCTATACATATCTTTTTACTTATTTTTATAATTACTTATTTTTATAAGTGATATAAGTTTTCTCACCCTGTTATTGTACGATTTTTTATTACTCTTATTTTAATTACATGCCACGTCACATGTATCCTATCTAAAAAAAAGGTGTTTATAAAATATTTATTATTTCATATACGGCGAGCACGAGCACACATATGTCAAAACACGCGCTTATGGTGTTTCGGCTAACCAACATATTGGCCGCGTTCAGCAGACACAACTGTTGAGTTCGTCTTATCAAGTATTATCAACACTTTGCGTTGATTGGTTGGTTCTAAAAGTAAGAGCCAATCACGTTTGACTGCTACTGAGAGGCTTGGTCTGCTGAACGCGTCCTATGCTACTTAGGCCGGTATTCATGTCTGTTCCCCCAAAATTACTAATGAGATCATTACAGTGCGTAAATCACGAAGGAATTTTGCGCATCGATGATAATTCAGTGGCGAAATATTGCTTCGATAAGGGTCGAGGCGTAGAGATATGGTCGCTTGCAATTAATAAACAGACCAGCGTAATTTATATGAAATTCGAGCAGGAGTTAGAAAACGATCCGATTGAGAAGAAGCCGATGATACCGGCACTTTCACCAAGTAATAAAGGTTTCGATTTTTCCGTACCTTCCGTCGGTCATGAAGGCTTCAACTTTACCACGCAAAATTACACACCAGATACGACGGAATCTATTGATGGTTGCAACACAAACCCATTTGTTTTTAGCTCGTACAATCAACATGACTCCTCAGGTATATCATCGTAAAAAGAAATTCAATTAAACAACTTGTTGCATTCAAACATTCGTTAAATGTATGTGTTTTAGGGAGCGAATTAACGCTTTATACCAGAAAAAGCTGATGGCACGTCAAAGTTCTCCAAAACTCACTCCAAGGAAAGAGTAGCCAAGGAACGGGAACGAGATGGTGGCGGAGGAAAATTCAGCGTTCTTCAAAAATGGCTGAGAGGGGATGACAAATGTCATGGAGAGAAAAGAAGTTCTCCGGGCAGGTATTTATTCGCATGTGTATTTTTCTGAAGTTTTTAATATTTCAATGGAGTGCAATTTTTTCGAGTTAAAGGATTTGTTTCGTCGAAAACTTCTTCAACATGAAGAAGTCTCCCAGTTTCGGAAAATTGAAATAAACAACTCGTAATTTCGAGCCAAGGGAATAATCCTTTATTGGCTCATGGGGGAAAAGCCTGTTAAGGCATAAAAACCCCCTGAGTTTGCGTGGTGTACAATTGGGTGAATAGTTAGAGAATACGCGTGTATACAAAGAATTAATAGCGACACTCGGTATCGCGAACGGGGCCCCGTAATCGAGACTCGGCTCGAATCGCGTATTCGTATGAGAGACTTGGCTCTTTCGCGTGCTCGAGACTCGGCTCGATCGCGTATTCGAATAAGAGACTCGGCTCTTTCTACGTGAACTAATATCACCGTATAAACGATCGTTTTCGAAGAAGAGCGCGATGGACTGACTATTCCAAGAAGATTCGCGTGACTAATTGATTAATTGATTTTTTCGTTGCCTAGTTAATTAACAAATTCAAACGCCGCGACAATTGGATTGCGCTCGACGCTCCTGCGACGATTCGATCACCGCCGCGCCTTTGTTCCATGGAACAGGATTTATTTATGCAGTTTTTTTTTAATTTTTAAAATTTCTTTTGAGTTTTATACATGAACTTCGATATTATAGATTTTTTCGTGCATAAAAGTTAAGTCATATTGCTTCTTCTTATCATAAATTGCAAGTTCTAAATTTTTTAAATTAAAAATTTTCTATTAATTAATATACAAGTATCCATCTTTGCATGTATTATTAATGATTTTCAGAGATTTCTCTGAATTCGTGGGCGTATCTGTGAAGGAGTTGGTAAAAGCGATGGGAGAGAGCCGCGCAAATGGCAATGGAGCGACACCGCCAGAAACTCCGCGACGAATGTCAAGAAGTTCTTCGCCAAAGAATCTCCAAGGTGGGTCACCAAGATTTTTCACAGCTTTTTTTCCAGTCCAGTCCCAATACCCGGTATGTATGTGTTAATTACTTGCATTGCGTTGAATACGTGTGATCATCATTTCTCTATCAAACTGATTTATTTCTATAATTCATTTCTAACATTATACGTCCGTGTGTGTACTTTTGTATAATTTGGCATTACAATCGCTTTGAAAACGACGTTTCATAAATATTGCAGTTCGCTTCTTCAGGAAAGTAAATTTAAAGAAGTGAACTGAAATGTTTATGAAACGTCCGAAAGAAATCCATGAAGGATGTGGCACTAATCAAAAAGCCAGATCCGAGCAATAATACATTATTTTAAATTAAATATAATACATGGTCAATGCCACTGAATCAAGTCTTCACTTAAGATTATATCGCGGCTTTATGCAAAAACTACAAATGTGTAAATGTTCAGGTTTTTCATCAATATGACTATTTAGATGTAAATGTTAAATTTATTTCGGTTATGTATTCGTATAAATTGTTACACAGATAATTTGTAATAAAAAGATCACATTAATGAAAAATCTAGTCATCTATACATATTTCAATTTTGACATATGTGCAACGATGTTATACACAAATGCTTGTAAAAAAAAAAACAGTTTATTATAATAAAATGTACACAAAACATACATTTTTATCTATTGCACTTACTCTTTATTTTTTTAAATGTATTATAATAACATCTTATAATTAACTTATATAATTAGCTTGTCTATCCTCTATATAGCTTTACATAAAATGAAAATAGAACATAATATAACATTGTTAAGTACAACATACGTAATGTTTTTTATCTGCCATAACATGAATATTATTAGGAAAGGAAGATATTAACTTTGAATGAGCAATACAACCCCATACTTCTGTTCGTACGACTTCAAATGCATGTATATGTTGATATCGTAATGTTTTCCATTTTTTAATAAATATAATAAACATACCGATCTTTATTTGTTATAATATATTGAATGAGACCAAAAAAGCGAAATATACCGTCTGTGCCTATTTCTATGCTCATACCTGATTTAAATGTGGTCCTATTAATAATTTAACCACGATACAGGAAAATAATTTTCATTAACATCTGTAGTTAACGTATGTTTAAAATCGTTATAATTCTGTAGTTGTATTATAGTATCTTTTAAAACAACGCCTATTGAAAAGCGATTCTCGAAGCCCTTGTTATTAATCAATCGATGTGCAAATTCTAATTGATATTTCAAAGCTAAAGTGTATGGTGAATTCTGTCGTGATGTTACCATTTTAGCGTATTGTTTTATCTGTTTATGTTTGGCCTCAAAACGTATACAAGATAAATGTTTCAAAGGGCCCATCCTCATTATTATTCGCGGGAAATGTATTATATAATGATGTTTTGGTTTTAATGCTTCTTTAAAGACTCAAATAAAGTTTATGATGTTCTGAAATTAAATTTTCAAGTAGGTTACAAGTATCTTTTGTTGCTATGGGTGACATTATTGTACATATAATTTCTCTAAGAACGATATACATCTCCCAAACTTTATTTTTATGAGGTACTAAATCACTAATAATTAAGCCTAGAAAATGAACTAACGTGGACATTTCTGAGGCTGAAATTAAAAGATGTTCATTTTTCAAAGATGTTTTATTTATGACAGGCGGAATGTTCGTATCATTACTAGTGGAATAATTAAAAAGACGTATTCTATCATTCAAAGTGTCCATAGAAAATAACTTTTCTATGCTTACAAAATAATTTACAATTTTTGGAATTTCGTATCGGAAGATGCCTTCGAAAATATCGTGCATGACATCAAAACATATATTTTCAATAATGTGAAAATTAGCAATTTTATTAAAAACACATTCCTCTTGGATACCGTGAGTATTTGAAACGCTATCAGCAGCATAATTTAAGCGGGTTCTTAATGTTTTAGAATCTTCTGATATTTGATTTTGAAGAGTGATTTTATCAGCTCTACAAGCTCTACACGAATACAATGAATTAAAACTTTTGGAGAAACCAAAGATTGTATGGAGCCCTAAGTTGTCTCCTACAATACCTGCTAACGCAAAATATATTTTATATTGCCTACCATTAATGTTTACAACTAAACCATTACTTTCTAGATCCTTAATTTCATTTATTAGATTACAAAAAATACTTTTGTTTCCTAGCTGTGAATGATCCTTCATGTGTGTTTTTATATGTTTTAGAAGTAATGCAGTGGCAATATCTATAAACTGTGGCATAATTAGATAACCGCGTTGTATAAAGTATTTTAATGTTAGATGTTCAGTTTTGAACTCAGCAAAAGCATTTTATAAAATTGTGCACATATCTTTTGTACTAAATGATACATTTCGCTCACTCTCTGTACTTTCATATTTATGTATAATAATTTCAATAGTTAATTTATAGAAATTGCTTACATATTGTATTATTTTATGTGCAAGCGATCGTGATGAAGAATTATCAAAATATAATTTTAAAACAAATAAAGCGTTTCTTGTTACTAGATCATCAAATTCTTTTAACGTCATTGACGGATCGTTCATTATTTGTTCGCAAGCCTGTGTGCTTAATAAATCTCAGCATTACTGTACTTTTTAAACTAGTCATCAGTTTTTAAAATTTCTGACAAATTATTATTTAGTGAATGCAATTCAGATATAACAGAAACATTTGTATTATTTTGACTGGGATGTTTTAGTATTAAATGGCGTTTAAATGAATATAAATTTATGAAGGTACGCATACAATTGTCTATATACATTTACTGTGATACTATACTGTTATTACACGACGAATATTTCATAAGAATGATATTTCTCCAGATGATACACAACCGAAAAGGAAGATCGGATCGATGGGCTGCACACCTGCAAGAACCCAAAAGGGTATCTTTGCAGGTAAAGATTCTAGCTTTAATATAATTCATTTTATGTGCTTAAAAATGTTTATTTTTGTCCGATTTATTGAAATTTAATTGATTATTACGATCGAAACGATATGGATTTCTTGCTGAAATATTTTTCAATTAAAATTTAAAAATTTAATTAAATTCCTCAATTTAATTCTGCTTAATGAAATGCACTATGTGCACAACTTTAATATTGATGAAAATGGAACATTTGTCAGGAAATCGCATCGATGCCCACAAGCATCAAGCATCAGAAAGTATGGTCAAGCCAGCCTGCTGAGATTTTTCCGGTTTACACACCAAACTTACCATCTGTAGAATTTATTTCATCTAACATTGTTACTTATTTCAATTGATTATAATTTCATTAGTGCAATAAGGTTTATACATTTACTGTGATACTACTGTTATTACACGACCCGGCCTTAGAACAAAACGGATTAACATTCTTATGATAGCTATAGGTAAGATTCCAGTGGCTTATGTCGAAGCGTGAATTTTTAAACAAATCAATGATATATTGTTGAATGGTCGGTAGTACCTGGTACAAATAATAAGTTATTACCTGTAAATAATAACTTATTATTTGTACCAGGTACTACCGACCATTCAACAATATCTCATTGATTTGTTTAAAAATTCACGCTTCGACATAAGCCACTGGAATCTTACCTATAGCTATCATAAGAATGTTAATCCGTTTTGTTCTGGGGCCGGGTCGTGTAATAACAGTAGTATCACAGTAAATGTATAAACCTTATTGCACTAATGAAATTATAATCAATTGAACTAAGTAACAATGTTAGATGAAATAAATTCTACAGATGGTAAGCTTGGTGTTTAAACCAAAAAAATCTCAGCAGGCTGGCTTGACCATACTTTCTGATGCTTGATGCTTGTGGGCATCGATGCGATTTCCTGACAAATGTTCCATTTTCATCAATATTAAAGTTGTGCACATAGTGCATTTCATTAAGCAGATTTAAATTGAGAAATTTAATTAAATTTTTAAATTTTAATTGAAAAATATTTCAGCAAGAAATCCATATCGTTTCGATCGTAATAATCAATTAAATTTCAATAAATCGGACAAAAATAAACATTTTTAAGCACATAAAATGAATTATATTAAAGCTAGAATCTTTACCTGCAAAGATACCCTTTTGGGTTCTTGGTGTGCAGCCCATCGATCCGATCTTCTTTTTCGGTTGTGTACCATCTGGAGAAATATCATTCTTATGAAATATTCAGTATAACTTACATGATCAATTCGTGTACAAAAACACGACAAATATCAGCGTTATATAATTAACAAGAAAAGCTGTTTGTCAATAATACAGTGACGTTACATATTTGTCTCATAAGACAAATTGTTAGGTGTTACATATTAGGTGTTTCAAATTAAATATTACATTTAAAAATATTAAGTTAAATAAAATTTGAACTTTTAATGAAATGATAGTAATATAAATAAAATATTGCGAATGTTAAGTTAATGAAACATTATACTTATACCATTTTCTCAGATCAAATAACAGGATAATGCGCATTTACCAAAGATTGAGGATGGCCGACATACACCGAGGGCCGTACATATCCATGGCTTCCTATTCTTGCGAAACGCACATGGTGTGGCCTCGGTAAATAATGGTGGTACGGTGGGCGATGTGGATAGCTTAACACATGTGAATGGGCTTGGTTCGATTCATAGGGATACACTGTCTGAACTCCCGGAAGATATCGCGTCGATTCCTGGTCCGGTAATTGTTCATAGCTAGGTTGAACCATCTGGAGAAATATGATTCTTATGAAATATTCAGTAACTTACATGATTAATTCGTGTACAAAAATACGACAAATACCAGCGTTATATAATTTATATAACGCTGATATTTCTATATAATTAACAAGAAAAGCTGTTTGTCAATAATACAGTGACGTACATATTTGTCGCATAAGACAAATTGTTAGGTGTTACATATAGGTGTTTCAAATTAAATATTACATTTAAAAATATCAAATTAAATAAAATTTGAACTTTCAATAAAATGATAGTAATATAAATAAAATATCGCGAATGTTAAGTTAATGAAACATATATCATTTCATCAGATCAAGTAATAGGATAATGAGCATTTACCAAAGTTTGAGGATGGCCGACATACACCGAGGGCCGTACATATCCATGGCCTCCTCCTATTCTTGCGAAACGCACATGGTGTGGCCTCGATAAATAATGGTGGTACGGTGTGGACGATGTGGATAGCTTAACATCACATGTGAATGAGCATCGGCTTGGTTCGATTTATAGGGATACACCGTCTGAACTCCCGGAAGATATCGCGTCGATTCCTGGTCCGGTAATTGTTCATAGCCGCCGGGTTGAAAGAGGTTGACGTTGGCAAGTGCGAAACTTGCCAATGATACTGTCACTGCTAAGAAATGAAATAATTAAGGAAACTTTAAGCAGATTTTTCTCGAATAGATGTTCGATATGGCAGAAATTTGTTCCCTAAATAATTTATTTAACAATTTAAAATTATTGAAAGGTTATATATTTATGGAGTTACTATGGAATATTATTTTGTTAATGTAAAAATCGATTTAGAGGAAAAATACAAAAGAGAAATAAATATTTTATTGTATTAATTTCTACAAATATTCTGTCTAATGCTTATAATATATATGGTTCAATTATCGAAAAGTTCTAATTCCAGAAGTTGAAGATTTATAAAAATTTTAACTTAGTAAATGTAAAATATGTATCAGAAGAGTTCACTTACTAATCCGCGATGCGAAAACATCGTGTGGCTCTTAGAATTTCCTTGAGACTAACGCGATTCCTCAGTGTCAACTTAAATAACCCAAAGAATCGCTGATTCGATTGAAATTTGCGAAATTGTTAAATATTCCATAATTTCATCAGTTTGCACATGGAATCATTTCATCCTTGTTGTTTGTCAAAAGTTAAACAAGGACGAAATGATGCTCGCGAGCGTTGTGAGCGATAAGTGGAACGCAGCCATTGTGAAACCGTCCTTGGACAAAAAGTACAGACGTCATTAAAATTAAAAAAAAAGTATGTCGTTATATATGCATTCTGAAAATATGTTTGATGCAAATTGCTACATTTACTAATTGACTAAATTGACTAAAAGAAAGTGTGTGCTTATATGGTAAATGGCACGCGTTTATCTAAGCCAGTTTGCAAGAGATTTTCTAATAATATATATATATTTTGATTAACTTCTATGCGCGTGCGCTTTGACAAAAACCTGCATGTTAATCTGTCATTATTTCTTTCGAGATTTGAAACGGATTAGCATGATTACATGCTAATACATACTACGTTTACGCGGCGGGGCTATGCGTTTACGCGATAACAATTTTCTACCGTTTACGCGGCGGGGCTATGCGTTTACGCGATAACAATTTTCTACCGTTTACGCGTGCGGAGTATTCTGCGATACTTCCGTTGAGAGTCGTAAAAACTCGAAATATCGCGAGTTTGCTTGTGCTGCACCTTTGTGCAACCTTGAGAGCCATTCGCCATTTACGCGAGGTATTAGCACGAGAAGTATTTATTAATTTGAGTAACTTGCTTCAATTATCTTATCGTAAGTCACGGCTAGAGACCCCCGTTTACGCGGAGTGAATTAT
Source organism: Temnothorax rugatulus (assembly GCA_035220575.1). Classification (NCBI taxonomy): domain Eukaryota; kingdom Metazoa; phylum Arthropoda; class Insecta; order Hymenoptera; family Formicidae; genus Temnothorax; species Temnothorax rugatulus. Next base: position 14,037 of record JASTWL010001275.1, read on the forward strand.
CGTAAGTTACGATAATTTGAGTAAGTTACTACAGAAGTAACGCTCGCGTAAACGTAGTAACAGTAAATTAATATCCGTATAAATAACCTCTTTCGAAACATCTTACGCAACAAACGCGCTATTCAATTAGCTTTACATTACGAGTAGCAAAATTAATTTGTTGATAATTACTATCGCATAGGCAGCTCGTAGTGTGCAATCTTCTTTTTTTCGTAAGGCGTCCACGCACGCTCGTAGGATTTTGTGAGTCGCCATTATTCGATCTATCCACAATTTCTCGACGCGATTATGCAAAAAATGTTTATGGGTGAATAATGGCCTTCGGCAATAAGATATTTGCGGCCGTGGAGATATGTTTCTTCGACACGGAAGTCGACCTGGCCGCAGATAATCCGGAGAAGGTGCTTGCGTAGGTGTAGGTCGTGTAAGAGAGGTCACAGGTGAGACTTATACTACGTTTACGCGAGCGTTACTTCTGTAGTAACTTACGATATATCACTCGTTTACGCGGAGTAAATTATCGTAAGTTACTACAAAATCCCGTTTACGTGAAGGAAAATGCCGTTTACGCGAAGGAATTATCATAAGTTACTACAGAAGTAACGCTCGCGTAAACGTAGTATTATACTTCCACGGTAAGTTTTATGAAGATGTCGAAGCCACAAGACTTATCTCGAAGTCACAGTCGGATCTTATATTTATGACCGTCTTAAGTACGATCTTAAGATGTTATGAACCAATCACAGAGCCGTATTAGCATCTTAAGACATTACTTAAGACGATCTTGAAATAAGAACCGACTATATGAATACCAGCCTATGTATACGTTCAAAAAACGTATAGGAAACTATATATGTGCTACCTGGGTTCATTGGCATCGACCACTGACATATATCGTGCTGGAACCGGATACCCGATACCGGATGCGTGTACAGCAAAACGGTGACCGTACCATTCCGCCAACGGTCCTGTCCTATCGATGATTCAGGCGCATACCTCTACGCACACATACATAAACAGAGAAATGCGTACAGAAAGAATTAGCAAAAAATATATGCTGAAATATTAAGTATAAAATTTGGCGTGGCGTGGTGGACAAATTATACAGTAAGGTAATAAGAAATTAATACTGGTGCTGTAATAAATTGATTTAACTACACATCTATACATATCTTTTTACTTATTTTTATAAGTACTTATTTTTATAAGTGATATAAGTTTTCTCACTCTGTTATTGTACGATTTTTTATTACTCTTATTTTAACCCTATTTCCTCCAACCATGCCCTTTCGTGTTCTACGAGTTTCTAATTCTCGCATCATAACTCACGAACGAATTGACGAAATTTAATGTTTTAAAGCGCAAATTAAAGCTAAAAGTAGTAGCTTTAATTTGCGCTTTGGAACATTAAATTTCGTCAATTCGTTCGTGAGTTATGATGCGAGGATTAAAGGGGCGGAAAAAACGTTGGAGGAAATAGGGTTAATTACATGCCACGTCACATGTATCCTATCTAAAAACACGCGCTTATGGTGTTTTGGCTAACCAACATATTGGCCGCGTTCAGCAGACACAACTGTTGAGTTCGTCTTATCAACACTTTGCGTTGATTGGTTGGTTCTAAAAGTAAGAGCCAATCACGTTCGACTGCTACTGAGAGAGGTTTGGTCTACTGAACGCGTCCATTACTACTTATGGCTTCTGCACACAGGACGCGGAAACGCTTGCCGCGCGGCAAGAAGCGACGCGATAGCCAATAAACTATTGGTTCTTACGGAAAAACAACGCGTTGATTGGCTACCGCGTCGCTTCTTGCCGCGCGGCAAGCATTTCCGCGTCCTGTGTGCAGGAGCCATTAGGCTGGTATTCATGTCTGTTCCCCCAAAATTACTAATGAGATGTCAACAAAAGAAACATAATAGGCCTCCGGCCTCCGATGTAGAGTTCCCCAGGTCTCCCTCGCTCTACTACTCTACAGCAAGTGCGTGTTTTTCTACAGAGACACATGTGCCTCGGTCAGTTTCATTCAATGAGGCACACGCGTGCATCACTCTGGGAATCAAGTGCCACTATTTATTAGAAGAAGAAGCGGTTAGACATAACCATGAATTCGGCGAAGAGTAACGGCGAGACTGGCAACGTGCTGGAGGAACTCGGTGTACCAGGACAGGAATGTTTGAGAGACGCTCTAACAAGTTGTACGGATCCACTGAAAGCCATCGAGGGATTTCAGGTAAAAATTCGGAGGAGACGGAGGCATCGTTCACCAATCGCAGTACCATAGTTTATATTAGATTTGCAGCATTTTACATGGCAACGATATTTTATTTCAGCTGGAAAATGGTATATTACTGCCGTCGTTGCGGCCTATGCTACCTCTGCTCGATCTGCACGGAATCAGAAGGTTGGACTTTCACGCCTCCGTTCTCGAGGAGTTACGGGACAGGCTGACCAAGCAGATCGATGAGATTGGCGCGGAGAGGGCGGACAAAGGCGCCGCCGTGGACAAGAGACTGAAGGAATTGCTAGCAAGAGGCTTTCCCGGCGTCAGAATCCCTGCCTTGCAACCTGTTATTATGAGTATCTTGAGGAACACTCCACACATCGAGGATAAATACTTGCGAGTGTTGATTAGAGAGAAAGAATTGTACAGTAACGCAGATACAGAAGTAAAGCGTCAGATATGGAAGGATAATCAAAGTCTTTTTGGCGACGAAGTCTCCCCATTGTTCAGCCATTACATCATTGAGAAAGAACATACTCTCTTTGACCATCAGAACCTGAACAATCCATTTTTTATGCCATCTCCTAAGGTACGTTACAATTTAAATTTGCAAATCACGTTGTACAACTCTCTCACTTTGCACAGGTGAGGAGACAAGGGGACTATGTACAAAAATTAGCCCATATGATTGGGCACAGTGTGAAATTGTATGACATGGTACTGCAATTTCTAAGGACCTTGTTTTTACGCACAAAGAATATCCATTATTGCACTCTAAGAGCAGAACTGTTAATGGCTTTACACGATTTAGAGGTAAGCATGTCCAACATATTTGCATGTATTATTATTGATTACTTTTCTAGATTTTATTATTAGTAAAGCATAATGATATATGCCTTAAGCTACATTGTTTTGATTTATTGAATGTGTTATTTTATTGCCAGGTGCAAGATATCATTTCTGTAGATCCATGTCATAAATTCACGTGGTGTCTGGACGCCTGTATCAGAGAAAAGAATGTGGATGTTAAAAGATCTCGCGAGTTGCAAGGCTTTCTGGACAGTATTAAGGTACAAAATTGAATCAAGATTGCGTCTTATAACTTTATTTGGAAAGCGATATGATCTATAGTTTTTATAGAGAGGACAGGAGCAAGTATTGGGGGATCTAAGTATGATTTTGTGTGATCCCTATGCAGTAAACTTTCTCGCTAGTAGTGCAATCAAAATAGCGCTTCATTTGATAAACAGTGAGGCGTTGCCCAGAGAAAATGCAGTGCTTGTACTGTTATTGCGAATGCTCGCGTTAGGACTGTCCGCTTGGCAGATGATCGATTCGCAAGACTTTAAGGAGCCAAAACTAGACAGTCAAGTTGTCACAAAGTTCCTGCCAGCACTTATGTCACTCATGGTAAATATGAAATAATGAAAATATCTGTACTATACAGAGAAATAATTTAATTTTGTGATATAGAAAGATGGACACATACAAGTAATATGATCATTCCTTAGGTTGATGATCAAATAAGGCAGCTCAACTGTAAACTTCCACCCGATGAGAGGGAAAGTGCAATCGCAATTATAGAACATTCCGGACCACCTCCCGATGCGTGCCAGGCGTACGCTCAGCTTTCTGGAGTAGCGGCAGTTCTGTCTATGTACTATGCATTACACGTTGGTGGTGGCGGCGGAGGTGGAAGGGGCAGGGGTGATGCCAGAGGTTTGATGAGGGTACTTGCGACATTACCGAATTGTCAAGCGCAACGGGCTTTTGAAGATCCATTTCTACACACGCTGGTAACATAATATATCTAACATAATATATTTGATGTATTTTGTAATTATTATTAAATATCATCGTTGTCTATCATAATTGCATCAAGTTCCAAATTACAAGCTTTCATACTGACAAAGTTGCTTTTTAATTGCAGGTTTCGTTGTTAATATCGAACATGGCTGACGAATTCTCAAATGAGTCTTTCTGTACAGTAATCTTTGACGAATTCTTCCTGGCTGGTTTAGGTAGGGACAACGTTACACGACATCTGCTAAAATTACTTTGGTACATACATCATAAATTGCCGTCCACGCGATTACATTCGTTACTGAAAGCCTTGCAACCGACAAGTCAGGTAATACTTCACAATATCCAGAAAAGTCTGTCAAAGTACGTTCCGCGCGCGTTAGATGTGATAACTTACAATTCGTTATGAAGATATTTTAGTTTTATTATATATGTATTAATCTTAAATCGTTGATTTAACTTCTTTTAAATTTGCAGCACAACGATGCAGTCCACACTCTTTACGAGTCTCTACGTGACAAAGTCGGCAGCCATTCCACAGAGGACCAATTAGCAGCGACAGCTCAAATGGACCCATTACTTGATTGTCCTTCCTCCGTGTTTACTGGAATGCCACCATCAACATCGAGCACGTGCTCACTTTAATATCTAATTTAAGAAAAATGAGTGGAAAGAAAAGGTTCGAGCTTCCTCAATTTATAATATATAAGAAAGAGTGATCACTGTGTGTGATGTGTACTATCATTGTATCTCCTAATTTAATATTTTGTTATTATATCTACGATTTCCCAGAGATTTTTTAATAGCTACTTTTTAACAATAAAACTTATATACACAAAAAATGTAATTACAAAGTGGTTATAAAATTGTGCAAGACATTTAGATAATCCAGACAAAATATATCATACAATAATTAATTATATTTTCAAACAATATTTTACATCAAGTTAAATATAGAGATAATAATATTAAGGGATAATAAAATTAGAAAAATTTTAATATTTATGAAACTATATTTCAGTTTTCCACTTAACATTATTTATCGCTCGATTTAGATGCGTCTAGATTGTTTGTTACGTCCATTATAAGTCTGTCTAAATAATTGGAATCTAATTTGTACGTTGTGAGAATCATAGACGTGTACATTGAGGCTTGCTTAGATCGGAGCAACAATTGCAGTTGTGTATCAATCAAGCTCAACCTGGAATTATACATATACTTTTAATATAAGCTTTTTAAAATCAATTTTATATTGATTTTAAATTAAACATTGCAATTAAACTTACATTTTAATGACTACAAGTCCCACAAGTGTCCATTCGGCGTTTTTGAAGACAATATTTGCAGCAGATAAATTAAAAGTGCTGATCAAAATCTTGATTAATGAGTACTTCTCATTATTATAAGTATATTGTGCCAGTGAAGAAATATTCCCATTGGTCGTTAAGGCGCGCATCAAATCTGGCAATCTGTAATTAATAAATGCATGAATATAATAATCATAGTCATCATTGAATTTTAAACAACTTTTTCAACTATTTGAGGTCTATTGCTTTGAAAAAAAAATAGAGATTATTACATTTTATGAAGGTTGTCCAAGAAAATTCGGCGACGAAGTGCATTAGGCGTGTGACTGCCTGTTAATGGTAATATAGGCTCATCGTTATCATTACTTTCCGATTTTTTGGCGCTATCCTCAGGTGGTGGAATTGTCATTCGTCCTTCGTAAAACGCACGTACCTGTACACATACTACAAATAGTTAATACATCCTGTTTCTGATTAAATTAAGATTAATATTTTATCGCACCTTTAATTCCATTTTCTTTCCATCCTCTTGGAGCACAGAGAAGTGAGGTAAGGGTTTGAGCTCTTTCTCTCTCGTTTCGTTTCTCTCTAAATCGACACGATCCTCCTTTTCATCCTGCACTTGCAACTTGTCTAACTTTTTACACAACTTCTGGTACCTGTCGTACTGCGTAAGTTTCTCTAACAACTGATTCTTCTCATCCGCCTCGCCGATTAGAAGGCAAAGCGTATCTTTTGTAATCCATTCTCTAACGCTCTGTTCAACATGCATCGCAAGATTGTGACAAATATTGTTTTGCACTTCTGCATTGTCAGCTTTTTTCGGCTTGTACTTTTTACTTTTATTAGTTCTCTTTGCTTCTCCTATTTTTTTATGTTCACTACACGCAGATGCAGAAGAAATTACAGTATTATTACTACTACACATTTTGTCCGATTGTGACTGTATCATTTTTCCATCATTAGGGATATTATTTATTTCATCTAACTGAGGCTGTAATTTTTTTTTATTTTCATCGTTCTTGTTGTCACTCATTTCTGATTGAAGCGGCAACCTTTCACTAATGTCATTTTGATCATTACCTATTTCATCGAATTGAGGCTGCAACGCTTCATCATTATCACATGTATTTACATTGATATTTTTACTTTCTGTATCCCTATTGTGTTTATGCAAGTGTAGAATATTTTCAGATTGGCCAGCAATTTCTATTTCCAAATTCTCCAGGTTATCTACTTGCTGGATATTGTTATTGTAGTTACTTTCACGATTTGTAAATTCTTCCGAATCACAGTTTTTACCTTCTTGATTGCACAGTTCCAATGAATGCAGTCTCGCGATTGACCAATCTTTGTGTATTTACAGAAATTTCTTCCGCTTCTCCATCTTTCCCGGCAGTTACATCGTTCAATGAATGGGAGTTGCAGATCTCTTCTTTCTCAGGGCTCGATACATTGCACGCCGCATCTTTTTCCGTCTGCTTGGTCGCGTTATGTTCTATAGATTCTTTGATGTCGTCATTATTGTCAGCATCTGCATTTTGCGACAATTTAATTCCAACAACGTCGATCTCGTCCCCGCACTGCGTAGATTTAGAACTCAGAGGCAGAATCTGAAAGACCGGTATATCCTCTTTCTCTCTCATCCACAGTGGACTCTCAAGCATCTGCTCCAAAAGATAATTGGCCGCCCCGTAGCACGACGAGCTGCAAAAGTTCTTCCGCTTGCTGACGTCGTACACTTTATTCTTGCGGGTTGATATGTGATACTTCTGTCGGATAACGACAGTCAGTTGGTTCGAACAGAGAACGTAACCGCACAGCTTTACTATCGCTCTCTCCTCTATCACGTCTTCCATGTGGCTCTTGCTTATGAATCCCAGCTGTAAGAGCAATAAGTCATTAATAAATCACTACGATATTATTGTTGAACGTCTAAACTGCCAAAATACGAAGACAACTAGATTTGCTAGTGCACTTACATTCTGAAGGAGCCAGTCGGGATCCACGTGCGATTCCAGAAGCTGCACAACTATCGCGAGAGCTTTCGCGTCGCATTGCTTCTTTTTTATCACGGCCAGCTGCAGCTGCGCCTTGCTTAAAGCGAAATTCAATTCAGGTGAGAAGGGAGATTCGCGAGATTTGTTTTTTCTCTTTCGACTAAGCGAATAAGCGGACTTACCTCATCTTCTTCAGCCTCTGTTTCTCAGACATTTGTCTCCTTGTAGCTGACATCGTCATAGTATTATTCGTCCGCGGGATGAACTCGAGGACGGTAATACGTGATAAAACAATTCACCGTTAAAAGCGCTTTAAAACATTACAAAATAGCTTTTCTGCCTTCACGCGCGTCGTCGCGATCAGCTGTGATCAGCAGAGGTTAATGTCCGTTTCGCTTCCGCGCGTGCGTCAGCTCTAACATGGCGGCCAACGCAGCTGATGATGTAATGATGTATGTATTTTAAACAATTGCGCGAATTTTAAAGCGGGGAACACAGACTTTTGCATAACGCATATGCGTAAGCATAAGAGAATTGATTGGTCTATTTCCTTATGCACATGTATATGGACCAATCAAAAATTCTAGAATAGTTTCAATTTTGGAGATTTAGTTTCAAATAATTTAATTATCTAAGATATCTGGTTTTTAATTTCATTGACAATTAAACAATTTAAGAATTTTTTTGTTTTTCACGTTTTCAGATTCATAATAATACGAAATAATAATATACCAAGAATGTTTGCATGAAAATAAAAATTACTTTTCAGCAATATCATTGTTTTGAATGAAGACAGAATTCTTTCTCAGAAAGAGAGAGAGTATCTCAAAGGGAGCTTTATAAGTCGTTAACAAAAACAGAACGCGCCGTCCGATAAATCTAGCGAATCATCAAGAATAACCACGTTTGTTGAACTCGCCGAAGGATCAAGGGCTCTCGTTCGGCCTCCATCTCGTCGACCGCGAAATGCCATCGTCTAAATACGCCATATTTCGCCACTAACGAACTGCTAGATACTCGATAGGACAGGACCGTTAGCGGAATGGTACGGTCACCGTTTTGCTGTACTGCACGCATCCGGTATCCGGTTCGAGCACGATGTCAGCGGTCGATGCCAATGAACCGTGATCGAACTCCGATTTCAATCGCCGGTCTCTGCGCGAGTAATGTTCGCTTTCTTGCAGAATGTTTCAATTGCAAAACGGTATATCGACACGCATTAAAATTATTTCTTGAAATCGATCATTGTATATAGCGAGGAAAAACAGATTTATATAGACAAAAAACACGTATTAAAATTATTTCCTGAGGTCAATCTTTGTATATAACGACAAAAAACAGATTTATTTGAAACTTCGAATTTTAATCAGCGTTAATTTTATACAGGAATTATGTATGAATGAACCAATCGACTTCTCATGTTCAAGTAACTTTTAATTGGAATTAAAATTAATATAAATATCAAAGAGAGAGAATCTTGTTAGAATATTTTTCAAATAAATTATTTCAAATATTTAATCAAAATTTGCTTTAATACAAATCTATTTTAAAAGATTACGGATATTGAATAATTTAATAAATTCAATATTACGGTGATAAATGATTTAATTAATAGTTAATATATTACTGTATAGAAATATAATATAAATTTCTGGAATGACTGATTCCATGAATTTTTATTGAAAGACTCATCTACTCAAGAATTTCTTAAACGGTTTTCACATAGGAAAATCATGTAGAAGTGATCGAAATAGTCAAAATAATCTGTTTTTTCCACCGATTCTCAGAGGAGGATAACGGTCTATTTTAATCAGTGCTTCATCGGAGTCTAAATCTAAGCTGCTATTCTCGGCACCTTTTTTACTACAATAAACGTGACAATAGTTATTTGTGTAACAAGTGCGATAAGGTGAAAATTCACGGGTGCGGATGGACGCACGAGCCGAAGGCGAGTGCGATCACCCGCACGCGTGTCTTTTCAACTTACCGCACGTGTTACACACCCTATTTTATATTACAAGTGCGTGGAAAGTGGCCTATTACGCGCGTGAAACGCGCGTAATGGGCCACTTTCCATGCACGTGTGATATAAAGGCATTTAGCTGTCGCCATCCGTTAAAGAATGCAACGGACTTTTCATTCAGTACATTCGATGCAACGAATGTGCAACGAATGCAACTTATCACGCTAGTGCAGGTCAACGACTCGACGTACTGATACACGAACTTAACACATCATTACAAGGTTCTAAATTTAACACAAACGTTGAGGTGCATGAAATGCTAAATTAAATCTGTCAACGCTAAATTAGTCGCTAAATTAAATCTCACAACATTAAGTGGAACCTGTCGACGCTAAACCTCGCTAAATTAAGCTGCCAACATCAAGATGTCTCGCTAAATAAAAAAATCTATATTTCGGTTATACATATATATGGCATATGTATGTATTTAATTTAATAATAAATTACAATGTTTCTTTGAATAATAATTACACATTCTTAGTAAATCGCAAGCAATTATAATAAATGTCGCGTAGAAAGATTATCTATAATCAGAGTAAAAGCATTGTTAATAGTACTTCCTCACATAAAATATACAAAATCTTCGCTATATCTAACAATGACTCATCAGTGCATTTACTACCATGTGCGAGAAACGAAATACCAATGATATTTCGACGAAAGGCTATATACATATGCATGAAACCGTTTTTAGTTGTTGGAAAGTAAAGCTCATATTATATAAAATAAAAGATGTAGAAATAAATTTACAAACGTTGATAATCGGACGATTGCATTATTACCTGATCGTTCTCGGACTGCATTACGAAGGAAGGAAAAGTAGAACCGCAGCATTAAGATTTTTTGCTACTGGTGCAACGTGGAAATCGAGCTAGCGAAAATCGGTGTTATAAATGAGCGAAATCAAGATACATACAAGGAGGCGAATATCTGTATCTCAGTAAGTCAACTCGGGCTGAAAGATCGTATCACTAAGTAAATCACTTGATTCGGGAAGTTTTTATTTTTGGAGTAAAAGAATATCGGACGGGTACCAAAGGGAACGAGGAAACAGGAATCATGCATAAATTATCACAAGTAATTAACATATTTACGTCTTCTGGACCGCGCGTTTATACGTCGCGTCGTGGCGAACATTCACGCGAGAAAAGGGGCTCAAAAGTAGTCCGTTAAAAGTATCTGAGAAATAAATCGCGTGTAAGGTCAAGACATTAATAGAAAACCACTATCCACTTATCCCTCGGTGCACGATTTAATCATCCAACGTTGAGAATCTTCTTTTCAACATTTAAATGTATACTTCGGTTTATTTGTTCGATTACCCATCCACGTTGTAATTAAATTGACTTGAAGATTGAAGAAAATGATACACGAGTTGTTTCTCCGAAGTGACCGTCTTAATTGAGATTCTAATTAAATACAATTACACTTGAAGACGAACCAGTTGCGGTGACGGGTTCGCGAATATCGAGCGTTGCATTAACGCAAAGAATTTCAACAAGTGACTTCGAGATAAGTCTTGTGGCTTCGATATCTTCATAAAACCGATCATGGAAGTATAAGTCTCTCCTGTGACCTCTCTTACACGACCTACACCTACGCAAGCACCTTCTCCGGATTACCTGCGGACAGGTCGACTTCCGTGTCGAAGAAACATATCTCCACGGCTGCAAATATCTTATTGCCGAAGGCCACTATTCACCCATAAGCTTTTTGCATAATCGCGTCGAGAAATGATAAAGCGAATAACGGCGAATCTCAAAATCCTGCGAGCGTGTCGAGAACCTTATAAAAAAAAAATAATATTGCACACTACGAGCTGCCTATGCGATAATAATTATCAACAAATTAATATTGCTATTCGCAATGTAAAGCTAATTGAATAGCGCGTTCGTTGCGTAAGATGTTTCGAAAGAGGTTATTTATACGGAAATTAATTTACTGTATTAGCATGTACCGTTTCAAATCTCGGAAGAAATAGTGACAGATTAACATGCAGGTTTTCGTCAAAGCGCACGCGCATAGAAGTTAATCAAAATGTATATATTAGAAAATCTCTTGCAAACTGGCTTAGGTAAACGCGTGCCACTTACGATATAAGCACACACTTTCTTTTAGTCAATTAGCAAAGGTAGCAATTTGCATCAAACATATTTTCAGAATGCGTAAATAAACAACATACTTTTTTTAAAGATTTAATAACGTCCGTATTTTTGCTTTCAGGCGGTTTCATAATGTGCAAACTGATGAAATCATGGAATACGCAAAATTCAAGCTAACGTCAGCGATTCTTTTTGGGTTATTTAAGTGGGTTATTTAAGTTAGTGTCTATCCCATATTCGTCTAAAATTAAATATATTATGAATTAGTGCAAGCAAGCAATGTAGTATATATCTATAAATATTTTTTTAATATGTGTATATAAATAAAATAAGTATTATCTTTTTCTTATAACAAGAAATCCATATTTATTTTAGACATTATTTTTATTTAAATATTTTCGTATGTTACAGATCAATTTTGTATATAACTCCTCTGCTCTGTGAGTAAAAAAAAGGATTCAGATGGAAGAACCTGGGAGGAGGCTGAGGAGGCCTAGGAAGGGTATCGGGCGCCGTTGGAGCGTTATTACTTATTTGTACTAAAATTAGTCGTTTTGTTTTGATGATTTAAAAATAATAATTACGGGAAAGAAATAATCTGAAATTTTATATATTCTTGTGCTAGAGTATTTCTTTCTGCTTTTAAAAGATTTATATCTTCTTTTAATTTTTCTATTTCCTGATTTAAAAATTTGCAGATTATAATAATTTAATAAACTGCATTTTTTTAAATCAGGAAATAGAAAAATTAAAAAAAGACATAAATCTTTTAAAAGCAGAAAGAAATACGTTAGCTGAAGAAGTCAGCTAGAGTATTTCTAGAAATAGAGTATTTCTAGAAAATATTTAAATAAAAATATGGATTTTTTGTTATAAGAAAAAGATAATACGTATATAAACAACTTTTTTTAAATTTAATGACGTCCGTATTTTTGCTATCAGACGGTTTCACAACTTGTTTTGCAAACTGATGAAATCATGGAATACGCAAAATTCAAGCTAACGTCAGCGATTCTTTTTGGGTCATTTAAGTGGGTTATTTACGTTAGCGGGTTATTTAAGTTAGTGTGACACTGAGGAATCGCGTTAGTCTCATCAAGTGAAACTGTAAGAGCAACACGACGATGTTTCCGCATCGAGGAATAGTGAGTAAAATTTTCTGACATATGTTTTACATTTATTTAATATTTTTATGAGTTTTTAACTTCTGGAATTAGAACTTTTTAATAATAAAGCCATATATGTCGTCAGCGTTAGACAGAAATTTTGTAAAGATCAATACGTAATAAAACGTTTATTTTGACGTAGAACTACGTCTTTCTCCGCGGTAGGGGGGGTATCCACGGATGCAACGATGCAACGCGACGATGCAACGAAAACATGTCACACTTTGAACGTTTAGATCTTCTAAACTAATAATCGTAGAATAATGATCAACATCTCATTTTAAAGCTTAAGAAGTCCCATTTGTGATAAAACAAGTCGGAACCTTCCATTTCTTATCTCTTCGAAATTTCTTATAGAGAAAAATTTAGGAGTTAAAAAATAAACGGGCACAGTAACAACTGTCTTTGGCTGAATAATAGTGACAGTTGACGTAGCCTACGTCTGCTTTCCTTCGCTGAATACTTTAACATGGAATAGTGACAGTTGACGTAGTTCTACGTTGTTTGCGGCACAGTTGTTACAGTGCCCGTTTATTTCTTTTCTCCATTTTACTTTTCCTCTAATTCGATTTTTATACTAATAATATTCATAATAAATGCATAAATATGTAATCTCTCTCCCAATAATTTTAAATTATTAGATAAATAAATAATTTAGGGAACAAGTTTCTACCATATCGAATATCTATTCAAGAACAATTTGCATAAAGTTTCCTTGATCATTCTTTTTCAGTTCTTAACAATGACAATCTCGTTAGCAAGTATCGCACTTGCCGACGTCAACCAGGCTATGGACCAGGCTATGCTCGTTCACATGTGTTAAGCTATCCACATCGTCCACCGTATCACCAATATTTACCGAGGCCACACCATGTGCATTTCGCAAGAATAGAAGGTCATGGATATGTCGGCCATCTTCAATCTTTGGTAAATGCTCATTATTCTATTATGATCTGAGAAAATGGTATAAGTATAATGTTTCATTAACTTAACATTCGCAATATTTTATTTATATTACTATCATTTCATTGAAAATTTAAACTTTATTTAATTTTATATTTTAAATGTAATATCTAAATTAAAATACCTATACATGTAATACCTAGAAACTTGTCTTACGGGACAAATATGTACGTCACTGTATTAGTGACAAATAGCTTTTCTTAAAGCTAATTATAATACAAATGCTGATATTTATCGTGTTTTTGCACACGAATTAATAAGGTACTAAATATTTCATAAGAACGATATTTCTCCAGATGGTACACAACCGAAGAAAAAGATCGGATCTTGCAAGCACCGAATCCATTAAATCTGAAGTCGTTGCACATGACAATGATGTGGCCGCGAAGTCGCCCTTAACTGACGCCAAGCATCCTACTACCATCGACTCGTTACTTCCAAAACATGAGCCTACTGATACTACTGGTAAATATTTCATAAAACAAGATTAAAACTTCTTCAAACATCTTCAAATAATAACCTAATGCACCGCTTATCTTAAAAGTCGCGTAATTTTAGCTTATACGAGTTCCAATGAGACGGAAACATAAATCATTATACCGATATTAATAGGCTTCCATGTAAACTGTTCAATTACAGACAAGCGGGTGAAGAACCGTCAGATAAAGAATAACTATATAACAAATTTACGTTTATTCGGTTTTTATACAGAAGATACGCACCCTGAATATACAGACAACATTCCCATCGAATTCTATAATGAGATTCTCCATAGAATCTCATTATACAATTCGATGGGAATGTTGTCTGTATATTCAGGGTGTGTATCTATTCGATTTTTATACAGAAGATACGCAAAATTCAAGCTAACGTCAGCGATTCTTTTTGGGTCATTTAAGTGGGTTATTTAAGTTAGTGGGTTATTTAAGTTAGTGTGACCCTGAGAACTCGCGTTAGTTTCATCAAGTGAAACTGTAAGAAAAACACGACGATGTTTCCGCATCGAGGAATAGTGAGTAAAATTTTCTGACATATGTTTTACATTTATTTAATATTTTTATGAGTTTTTTACTTCTGGAATTAGAACTTTTTAATAATAAAGCCACATATGTCATCAGCGTTAGACAGAAATTTTGTAGAAATTAATACATAATAAAACATTCATTTATCTTTTATATTTACTTTTCCTCTAAATCGATTTTTATACTAATAATATTCCATAGTAAATGCATAAATATGTAATCTCTCTCCCAATAATTTTAAATTATTAAATAAATAAATAATTTAGGGAACAAATTTCTGCCATATCGAATATCTGTTCCAGAACAAGTCTGCATAAAGTTTCCTTAATCATTCTTTTCAGTTCTTAGCTTTCACAATCTCGTTCGCAAGTGTCGCACTTGCCCTCGTCCTCAGTCAACCAATTCGTTCAATTCCACATGACAATGATGTGGCCGCGAAGTCGTCCTTAATTGACGCCAATAATCCAATAATCATAGCTGGTATAGCTATCAGTAGGCTCATGTTCTGGAAGTAACCAGTCTTTTGATTGAGGTGCGTCAATTACATCATTTTCATGTCCAATTAAACGAATAGGTTGAGTGAGGACGAGGGCAAGTGCGATACTTGCAAATGAAATTGTTAAAGCTAAGAACTGAAAAAGATTCTTTCTTTGACAAAAGTTCTTAGCTTTGACAATCTCGTTCGCAAGTGTCGCACTTGCCCTCGTCCTCATTCAACCTATTCGTTTAATTGGACATGACAATGATGTGATTGACGCCCCTCAATCAAAAGACTGGTTACTTTCAGAACATGAGCCTACTGATAGCTATCAGCTGTGATTATTGGATTATTGGCGTCAATTAAGGACTTCGCGGCCACATCATTGTCATGTGGAATTGAACGAATTGGTTCACTGAGGACGAGGGCAAGTGCGACACTTGCAAACGAGATTGTGAAAGCTAAGAACTGAAAAGAATGATTAAGGAAACTTTATGCAGATTGTTCTGGAACAGATATTCGATATAGCAGAAATTTGTTCCCTAAATTATTTATTTATTTAATAATTTAAAATTATTGGGAGAGAGATTACATATTTATGCCTTTACTATAGAATATTATTAGTATAAAAATCGATTTAGAAGAAAAGTAAATATAAAAGAGAAATGAATGTTTTATTATGTATTAATTTCTACAAAATTTCTGTCTAACGCTGGTGACATATGTGGCTTTATTATTAAAAAGTTCTAATTCCACAAGTTAAAAACTCATAAAAATATTAAATAAATGTAAAACATATGTCAGAAAATTTTACTCAATATTCCTTGGTGCGGAAACATCGTCGTGTAGCTCTTACAGTTTCACTTGATGAGACTAACGCGATTCCTCAGTGTCACACTAACTTAAATAACCCACTAACTTAAATAATCCACTTAAATAACCCAAAAAGAATCGCTGACGTTAGCTTGAATTTTGCGTATCTTCTGTATAAAAACCAAATAGATACACACCCTGAATATACAGACAACATTCCCATCGAATTGTATAATGAGATTCCATAGAGAATCTCATTATACAATTCGATGGGAATGTTGTCTGTATATTCAGGGTGCGTATCTTCTGTATAAAAACCGAATAAACGTACATTTGTTATATAGTCATTCTTTATCTGGAAGTTCTCTACCCGCTTATCTGTAATTGAACAGTTTACATTGAAGCCTATTAATATCGGGGTACAATGATTTATGTTTCCGTCTTATTGGAACTCGCATAAGCTAAAGTTACACGACTTTCAAGATAAGCGGTGCATTAGGTTATTATTTGAAGATGTCATAAATTTTATTTTTGTTCTTTGGAATATTTACAGGTAGTGCAAAGTATGATTCACCACTTCACCAGTTTTATACAAATCTGAAGCCTTCAAACGCACAAGACGAGGTATGTTGCGACGATTCATTTCAATATAAACTTTTTATGAGATTCGCGCACTATCTTTGAGTTCGTGGAAATCGGACGATAACGATTATAGTAGTAAATTCGTTTTATGTACTTAAAAATTTTTATTTTTGTCCGATCTATAGAAATTTAATTGATTATTACGACCTAGACGATATGGATTTCTTGCGCAAATATTTTTCAATTAAAATCTAAATATTTAATGAAATTTCTCAATTTAAATCTGATTAATGAAATGCACTATGTGCACAACTTTAATATTGAAAATGGAACATTTTTCGAACATTGTGAATGTGTGTCATAAAGTTTAAAAAATATTCTTTTTTGCAATGTAAAATATGTATAAATATTCATATGGTCTGTGATACAAAATATGTTATATAATATTTTTAGAAAAAGAGAAGAAGAACAAAACATTTTTTACAAATTTTAATAAAACGCATTATGTGTGTTACAGGAAATCACAAATATGAACATGATCAGCACCGCCAAGCCAGCCAACCAATGAGATTGTCGGTGCGCCATATGACACAACTGACAAATCCCCAAATGATAATTATCAGAGCTATTGGTACAATATTTGGGCCAATGCGGCAAGAATGGGAACCTATTTTTACAATCTCATGGGGAATATGCGTTTAACTTTAAAATATATTGTTTGTGGGGGGTTTATATTTGGATTAGCGATAACAGTAACAGCACAATAAATGTAAATTATTAGTAGGGTCGGTGCACCATTTGTGGCCACTTTAAGAATTTTGACGAAATAAATTTGTTTTAATTAAATTCTTTTTGTTATGTAACGCTTTTAACTATTTTAATATATTCTTAAGAATCTTTTAGATAAGAAACTTAAGATCGGCAAACAAATGAACTTAAATAAATGTTTCAAAAATAAAAATTATATCATAATTTCCGATTTCACCGTTTTTGGCCACCAAAACACCAGTTTTCGCCACAATAAGTACTAGTTTTGGCCACATAATGAAACTAAGGTTAATTTCTAATTAAACAATTAATAAATAGTTATGTATAATAAAAATTATAATTTATTTTCACTTTTAATATTTATTTTTAATAAAATATTATGTATATAGCATATCATACATAACTTCTATCAACTAATATCGAGAATTTAAAAAATTGATGTATTTTATGAAGGTTCATACGTCATCAATAGTAACTTAACTTTTTTAAATTAGAATTGTAAAATAAGATATCAAATAAAATTGTAAAATAAAATAAAAAATAAAAAAATAAAATAAAATATCAATAAAATTGTAAAATAAAAATATCCAAAAATTTACATTGTTTAAAATAATTCATCTATTAGAGTTTTACTTAGAAGTATCCAAGACTTTCTTGTTTTATTAGCAGTTCGTAATTTTTTAGCAATCATTTCATCCTTCTTTCTTTCCTTCTTTTATTGTTTTTTCTTTTTCTCTATTTTCCTTTTCTCTTTTCTTTCTGCTTTTATTCTTAAATTTTCTTCTCGATCGTTTTATCGCTAATTCTGTTTTCTTTTTCTGTCTTTGCTCTAACAATAATCGCTTTTTATCCTCTTCTTGTTTGTTTAACTGTAACCAGCGATTACTTGTAATCACTGCTAATTGTATTTTATTTATATTTTTCTTTTTTGATGACTTCCCTTACAAAAATATTTCACCGCTTTTACACCTCATATAGATCGTTTTTAGCCCGTTTTTAGCCCGTTTTATCATTTTTATGTCCGTTTCTTGCACTCTCAAGCACGCGTAGTCTACTGCGAAAGAACATGATGAGTATACGCGAGTATGCGTATGAGTATTTTTGAGTAGATTGTTCGTTTTCGTTTTTAATACTCGTTTTTAAATCGATGTGTGACAACACGTTAATACGTTCCTTTTTTACTTACAAGGATGAGAACGAAGTAGGTTATTCGTTTTCAATACTCATTTTTGAGTTGATGAGCGACAATACGTTAGTACGTTCTTTTTTTACTGACAAGAAAATATCCGCGGATTTCGCCCGATTTTAACCCTTATAGTACATACAGGGGGATTTCGAGTCAGCTATCCATCGAAATTTCTCATAAATTCTGAAAGACTCCCACTCCTTATCTCCTCCTTATCTCTAAATTGAAGTACATTTATTCTACAAACTTAAAAACTTTTTCAATGTGTACCGTAAGGGTTAAATGTTTTAGTACTTACACTATTTATCCTTCAGATTTATCCTAATAGATAAGTGGTACGACGTAATACTCAAATATTCGCGAGAAATTTGCATTGAACGTTTCTATAAGTGCAATATGTTTTGTGTGTGTGTGCGTATGCGTGTGCGCGCGCGCGTGATGTGTTCATACGTAATACGTAATATGTACATACACAGACCGGTATTCATAGTCGGGTCTTATATCCAAGATCGTCTTAAGTACAGTCTTAAGGCGTCATCAGCCAATCAGAGGGCCGTATTAGCATCTTAAGACATCACTTAAGACGGTCTTGAAATAAGAATCGACTATGAATACCGGCCACAGTAGAGTATCTACTATTTTAATCTATTACCCCTTTTGTGTGAATATTTTTGACTCTCTCTTATTCTTTGCAGAATAAAGTTGAATAAAATATCTGTTCAGATGAAAGTTGTATGGCTTAAATGAGGATAAATAATAGTAAACGAGTATTTTCAAAATTTGCTATGTGAGTATTTATGTGTGCTAAACGAGTATTTTGTACTCGTAGCTGAATGTACATTTTTACACCTCAAATTTACACACAGCACGTATTTACCACTCAAAAATACTCATAAGAATACGTTATTAGTTATTACTATTCGGATATACTCGTACGCAATCCGCTTTAACCACTCGTTTTTAAGCAAAATTTTGCCCTTAAGGGCCGCTTTGCGCCCCAAAAACGGGTCGTTACTCATTGAACCAAATGCACGTTTTTACTACTCAAACTGACCGTTCTCGCGGTTCAAAAACGGTGAAAAATTTTTATAAGGGTTCTTTATTTCAGGATAAACTAAAATGTTTTTCAAAATTTCTTCTCATGGGCGCGAATACGCTAGAGAATTTATATTGCCTGGAGGAAAAAAACGGACAACACTGTCGCGTGACCTATCTCTGTGGGTAAATCAAAAGCTTCGAATACCGGTACCGGTCTCGGCTTACGGGGTCAAAGCTGACCGGTTGAATACCTCCATTACAGGATGGTTAATGGTTTCTTTGCACCACGAAGAAGATTCCCTCTTGGAAATATTGCTTCTGGTTGGTGAAAGAGCGGAAAAGCCTTCCACCACTCGTTCTTATCACGCTAGCACAGAGTTCAACGACTCAACGTACTGATACACGAACTTAACATCACATCGTTACAAGGTTCTAAATTTAACACAAATGCTGCAGTGCATGAAACGCTAAATTAAATCTGTCAATGCTAAATTCGTCGCTAAATTAAATTTCACAACATTAAGTGGAACCTATCTCGGCTAAACCTTGCTAAATTAAGCTGCCAACATCAAGATGTCTCGCTAAATAAAAAAAATCTATATTTCGGTTATATACACCCCAAAAAAATATTCTTCTCATAAGTGGGGAATTCCTCTAAGCATTTCTTCTATTAAGCAAAAGATCTTACATAAAGCATATTTTTCTTTAACCCTAGACAGCCTTTATGAATTTTCTCATACGTGAAAGGCCAAGCGGGATAATAAATTACCCCAAACTTATACCGCGTGTATAATGTTTCTATTTGTTGTTAGAAAACTTTGTAATAGATAATTTTGTTTGCTCTTTAATAGGGAAGACGATAGTAGTCATCAGTTTGTGGTAGTAAAAAAAAAACAGTAACAAAATTTCGAAAAACAAACCTTCGAAAACGAACTTTCCTAAGTCAGGGGCGTAATTTGAATTTCGCGTGGGGTAACGTATTACCCCACAAAGGCCGTCTAGGGTTAAGTAAGACGTATTACTTTATAAAAGAGTGGATGCGTAAGTTATAATAAAGAATAAATTCCTCTATAGCAAATTCTACTATAATAATACGAATAGCTTCTTAAAATAAGAGGATATGCAAGATATTAGTGGCACGCGCGTTTGTTAAAAAACGATTGTCTTATTAGTTACGCGATACGTACGCCACCACATAAGACAATGTTGACGAGCCTGTGGCTGCGTGCGAATTGTGTGCACATTGAAATGTAGTGCTAATTATATAGTATTCTTTATTATGAACGGGTGAACGAGATGAACAAGTTTTTGATGCAAACACATTTAGGCGACTACTGGCTCGCATTTAAAAGTGAGTATTTTTTCCTATTCTAGTAGTTTCTGTTTAAAGTTAAAAGCCAGATCTACAATGAGACGTAAATCGTAGTTAGGCAAAAGCATGTAACATGGCATAGCGATATACGACAGTTATAACCAGTAGACGTAAGTAACACACAAGCTTTGACGTATCCTGACTGTTAAAATACACCAAAGAGCTTGTGCGTTACTTACGTCTACTGATTATGACTATATATATATATATATATATATATATATATATATATATATATATCGCTACGCCATGTTATCTACATGCTTT
The DNA here is from genome assembly GCA_035220575.1 of Temnothorax rugatulus. Taxonomy (NCBI): domain Eukaryota; kingdom Metazoa; phylum Arthropoda; class Insecta; order Hymenoptera; family Formicidae; genus Temnothorax; species Temnothorax rugatulus. The sequence goes on from JASTWL010001275.1 coordinate 35,151, forward strand.
GGCCCTAATCATGCAACTACGATTTACGTCTCATTGTAGATCTAGCTTTTAACTTTAAACAGAAACTACTAGAATAAGAAAAAATACTTACTCTCAAATGCAGGCCAGTAGTCGCCTAAATGTGCTTCCATCAAAAACTTTTTTACCTCGTTCATGTTATATGCTTTGACACAGAAAGAAGTTTTCTCTCAGTCAACATATGATAATCGGATATAAGTTATTATGCTTAATAAGATTGAATAAAGAATATTCTTTTTAAAGTATTATTATAAATGCTATAAATAAGATTATTATTTGATTTATGAGAAGAGGAGATTCCTCTATCATTAAGAGGACTGCAATCTTAAGTCTAGTGTCTCATGGTTAGAGGATATTCTTGTAGATTTTAAAATATCTTCTTGAGACCGTATTTCAGAGGAAAATCCTCTAAAATCAAGCGGGAGCCACTAAACAACAGAATATCTTTTTGTGTATAATATAGCATATGTACGTATTTAATTTAATAATAAATCACAATGTTTCTTTAAATAAGAATTACACATTCTTGGCAAATCGCAAGCAGTTGTAATAAATGTCGCGTAGAAAGATTAGCTATAATCAGAGTAAAAGCATTGTTAAGGGGATCCTGGAGTGACAGCGACACTGACATAATCGGTCTAAGCAATATCTTTAAATTGGCTGAACAGAATGGAAAATCCTTTTACACGATTAAAGTACGCACAAAAATATAGAGGGCTCGCGACGGCGTCGACGTATCGGCCGAAAGTAATACCCTTTGCGATTATAGTCACGAGAATGAGCGCGATGCGCATCGAGATCGCGTCGCACGTGCATAAGATAGCCCGCGAGAAAATCGATCTCCCCGACAGTCTCTAAGAGCGAATCCCATATGGTCGCGTCACAAGGCGCAAAAGAAAGCCAATGACGTCACTGGAACATCCGAATGCAGTTAAACAGCTGTATCCGTTAAACGAGGAATAAATCGCGTGTAAGGTCAAGACATTAATAGAAAACCATTATCCACTTATCCCTCGGTGCATGATTTAATCATCCAACGTTGAGAATCTTCTTTTCAACATTTAAATATATACTTCGGTTTATTTGTTCGATTACCCGTCCACGTTGTGTGAATTAAATTGACTTGAAGATTGAAGAAAATGATACACGAGTTGCTTCTCCGAAGTGACCGTCTTAATTAAGATTCTAATTAAATACAATTACACCTGAAGACGAACCAGTTGCGGTGACGGGTTCGCGAATATCGAGCATTGCATTAACGCTGTTACGTACGGAAATTTTATCTTAAAATTTCGGACGATGCTCGTTGAAATTTTTGAACGGTTTAGACGACGCACGCTAGTTTAGAATTCCGAGCGAACGCTCAAATCAAATATTTGGTTTATCCTACGGTTATCGGACAGCTGTTGATAGGCTGAGGACCAGATGGGGCCCAAAACTACGTTTCTAGAAACTTCTAGAAAACCTCCCTCCTAAGATGCGTAGGAAGTGGTGAGATCTCGCGCGGGAGACGGCCATTTCGGATATAAAAAAAAGCGGAAAACGCCGCGGAGCGACACATAGTTTTCGGCTTCGGGTCTGTTACTTCATTCTCGATTTTAATCGTTTTTCTAACTCTTATTCAACTCCGCAGACAGTTAGTGACACTGAGGAATCGCGTTAGTCTCATCAAGCGAAACTGTAAGAGCAACACGATGTTTTCGCATCGAGGATTAGTGAGTAAACTTTTCTGACATATGTTTTACATTTATTTAATATTTTTATGAGTCTTTAACTTCTGGAATTAGAACTTTTCAATAATTAAGCTATATGTCATTGGGCAGGAATTTTGTAGAAATTAATACATAATAAAACATTTATTTCTCTTCTGTATTTTACTTTTCCTCGAAATCGATTTTTACATTAACAAAATAATATTCCATAGTAAATCCATAAATATATGTGTAATGTCTCTCAACAATTTTAATTGTTAAATAAATAATTTAGGGAACAAATTTCTGCCATATCGAACATCTGTTCGAGAATAATCTGCTTAAAGTTTCCTTCATCATTCTAGTTCTTAGCAGTGACAATCTCGTTAGCAAGTGTCGCACTTGCCGGCGTCCTCGTTCAACCCGGCTATCAATACGATAGCAATCCAAGTACTGAATCCAGTAAATCTGACAATGATGTGGCCGCGGAGTCGTCCTTAATTGACACCAAGCATCCAATAACCATCGACTCGTTACTTCCGGAACAGGAGCCTGCTGATACTACTGGTAAATATTCGAAAAGAACAAGAATAAAATTCGACATCTTCAAATAATAATGCATCGCTTATCTTGAAAGTCATGTAACAGCTTATACGAGTTCCAATGAAACGCGAACGTAAATTAACGTATCGATATTAATGCGAATTCAATGTAAACTGTTTAATTACAGATAAGCGTGTGGAGAACTGTCCGACCAAGTATAAATTAATATTATCCATTCTCACATTCATGGGTTCAACTATTTCATCAAGAAACATAACACTTTCAGGATACGATCCTACCGATACTACTGGTAAATATTCGAAAAAAACAAGAATAAAATTCGACATCTTCAAATAATAATGCATCGCTCATCTTGAAAGTCATGTAACAGCTTATACGAGTTCCAATGAAACGCGAACGTAAATTAACGTATCGATATTAATGCGAATTCAATGTAAACTGTTTAATTACAGATAAGCGTGTGGAGAACTGTCCGACCAAGTATAACTTCATATTATCCATTGCTCCATTCCTGAATTCAACTATTTCATCATCAAACATAACAGTTTCAGAATACGAGCCTACCGATACTAATGGTAAATATTCGAAAGAACAAGTATAAAAATCGACATCTTCAAATAATAATGCACCGCTTATCTTGAAAGTCATGTAACAGCTTATACGGTTCCAATGAAACGCGAACGTAAATTAACGTATCGATATTAATGCGAATTTAATGTAAACTGTTTGATTACAGATAATCGTGTGGAGAACTGTCAGATCGAGAAAAACTTCATATTATCCATGTTCACATTCATGGGTTCAACTATTTCATCAACAAACACAACACTTTCAAGACACGAGCCTACCGATACTAATGGTAAATATTAAAAGAACAAGAATAAAATTCGACATCTTCAAATAATAATGCATCGCTTATCTTGAAAGTCATGTAACAGCTTATACGAGTTCCAATGAAACGCGAACGTAAATTAACGTATCGATATTGATGCGAATTCAATGTAAACTGTTTAATTACAGATAAGCGTGTGGAGAACTGTCAGATCAAGTATAACTTCATATTATCCATTCTCCCATTCCTGAATTCAACTATTTCATCAGCAAACATTATATTTCCGGGTACAGCAATACACATTCTCCCATTCCTGCGTGCAACTATTGAATCAGGAAAAATAATGTGACGTTAATTTTTATAAGCAAATATTCTTCCTCCTTTGTCCGCTTAGTAGACGAACTTTTATATACGATTTTCTAAACAAGGAATAAAATGTTTTATTTCAATATTATAAATCTATGTGTATGTACTAATTCCGTAAACGTAAATATTTTAATAAGACCATGTTTTTTTCGTTACATTTTTAACATGCCATAAATCTTATCATATTATAAAACTCTAAATAAAAAACTATTTAGACACTCAAATTTATACATAATATAGTAATCTTAATAATTTTACACTGTTGGAAAATTTTTGTAGTTTTGTTAAAAAGATCCTTGTTAAAATTTTTGTGTAAAATAATCAACACATACATGTGTAGATTTAGCATATGCCTGCTATGTTAATTGAACTTTACAAAGTTAAAATGTAAAATTATTAAACATTGTCGCTTCTCGAGTGTGCACGTACACAGTATCATACGAGGAAATACGTTATATTAAAATATAACGCCTTGTCAGAAAAATTTACAGAACAACAAAACAATAGGGAGTTTTTGCAATACCGTCTTTCAGACACGGTATTGCAAAAACTCCCTAATGATACGATACGCGTCATAGGTTAATGCAATATATAAAATATATTTAAGTGCTTATGGAACTTAATTATATATAATAAAAGTACATTTTCTCTTATTCCTCTCAACATAAAAGATCCCAACATGAATACGCTGTAATCAGTTATAATTATAATCTTAGCTTATCCCAGCCAGAACGCTGATGTCAATTCGACATCAATAAATGTCAAATTGACATCTATAGATATCAATTCGACGTCTATAGATGTCAAATAGACATCAGCGTTCTGGCTGGGATAAGCTTAGCTTATAATTATAACTGTGATTATCGCTCAACTTATAATCGTAAGGGATGTTAGTAAAGCTTCTACAGAAACGTATTTTCAACAGATATCTATTTCTAATTTCACGAAACGGTATCTATTGGTTCCTGATGCACACAGGACACAACAATGCGGCAAAGCGGTGACAGATCACTGTCTCGCTTTTCCGGAAGTAATAGATATATAACTGACTAATATAAAGTGGTGATTGCACGGTCACCGCTTTGCCGCTTTGCCGGCCTTGCCGCGTATCCTGCGTGCAGGAACCATATCACATTGCGTATTAGAAAGACGCTTGAAAACAGTATCTTGAGAAAGAATAAGATCACATATTACATATCAAAGCAATATTACTGCAGAACAGCTATATAGAACACGTAGAAATATTTTTTGTTCAATAATGTTTTGTGAAACACGTCGATTTCGGACGCATTACGGCGACACGTCGGCCTGATACTATCGCGAGAGTGTCATTCAAGTAGTCCATCTGCAACATAAAAACATGAACAATTACATATAATATCTAATGCGATGTACAATACTGCGAGATAAAACTTACAAAGATAAAAATAAAAATTCAAATTAAACATATTTACAAAGATAAAACCATAATTAAAATTTAAATGTAAATTTTTTTTTTAATTTTTAACGTTTGAAGTGTGTCTTGCACTTTTCAACTGTAATTCTCATTTTATACGTAGATACTTCACGAATTTTTTTTTTCTTCAAAGTCAATGATACATAGGGGAGACCGGGGCTCGTTGGCACAAGAGGCAACTTGGCAATGCGTCCCGTTTATGTATTTCTAGCGAAAAAAACAATGGAAAAGTAATCACAAAATATCTCTTTTATGACGTAGGTACTTTTCCCAAAGTTTTATTTTAATCAAACAAGTATTACAATAGAAAAAGAGAAAACTTTGATTCAAGAGGTGGCAAGTAAATTTTCGAGCGTTTCAAAATATCGTATTAATGTTCTTCAGCTTGAGAAGTAAATCAAAGTGACGTATCATTAGTTAAAAGAAAAGTTTCTGTTACTATACGACATGTTATTTTGACTAACAACAGTAATTTATTATAATAAAATGACTGAAATAAAACGTATGTAGGGATGGGGTATGTTGGCTCATATCAAGACATGCTTAACTTGACTTGTTGTTGCCGCGCGCGTGAGACCTGTTTGAGCATGTGATTTGCTACCTACAATACTGATAGAAGCTAGTTATATATTTATATTAATATTTTTATGTTGAAGAAAGCTACATCTAAAATAGTTTACAATTGTTTTTTTGCAACAGCATTTTGCTATTCGATCATTACAAAATAACTTGAAAAGATACAATCTTTATCAAGAAGTACGTATCTGTTACCCGTTTTGTGTTTCTATTACGTTTTCATTAATTTAACATGGACTTTTGTCGCATAGCCAACTTACCCTACTATCGGGGCAAGTTAGCTACAATGCAGCATGTTCGTATTTCACTTATTACAAAGAAACTATACAGTATACAGGAGCGTTCCTGGCATGAAAATGTAAAGAAAGGTTCTCTCTATCACATTAGTACTGTTTAATCATGATAATTAGTTGTATAAAAACTCAAATGCCGAAATTGTGAAAACGGTGCCATCGAGCCCCGGTCTCCCCTATTCGACAAATTTTACGCGTATAATACTCACGCTGCGGACATCTTTGAATCCTGAATGTAAAGTAGCGATGGGTCTTGGCGGATCCGTAAGGCTCGAAATTCTGACGGTGCCGTCTAGGGAACTCGTTATCAAGCATCCGTGCGTCAGACGTAACCCCGTTATTTTTCGGGTATGCTCAGAGGAATAAGATTTCACAAGCTCGAAATCGTTCTTTGGATCTAGCATGTGCAACTTCGCATCTCTGTCCCCGATGAAAACACAATCCCGTCGCATACTCATGCATGTGGGATACACTTTTTCACCTGTGAGATACACTTTTTTACCTGGAATCTAAAACGTATACTTGCGACATCGTAACTGCACCTCTTTCCTCGATGTTTAAAGTACAAGATGGCATTAGTAATGTCACATTACCGTGATAGATTTCATGGTCCGTCCGGCTCTCTGATCCCAAACGGATACCGTCTTGTCCTCGGTGGCGGACAAGATGAATTCCGTGTTCATGGCCAGCTCACACACGACTTCGGTGTTTGGTCGGTACTTCCTGATCGGCTTAATCCTCGATCTCGAATCGAACACGATATAATCCCGAGGACAGAGGCGGTCGCAAAGAGGGCTCGTTCTGGACACGATGACATGCACGTCGCCGAATACGGCACAGTCCTGGAATATTTAACGTTGATGGAAGATGATACCCGCGAAATGGTAATATGCAGTGAATACAGTTTGACACGTGAACTTTATAATCACGTTTCTGAATCATTTGTCTCGACAAGCGAGACACGGAACGCAGTATCTGCATTCGAACAATTTGGAGGGAAACAATTATTTCTCCTACAACAAGGAATTATCTTCCTGGCTCAGTCTTCTTATCACGAAGCTGCCGAAAAGAACAGTTTTGCTATCGCATACATCTCGTAAGTCCTCTGATGGACGAGACCGGTGTTGGTGAACATCCACGACTTAATACTCCGATCCCAACTGCAACTGTAGATCGTGTTGTCTATCGTTGTCAGACCCCTGATAAAATGGTCATGCGTGTCGACGTAGACAGTGTTCCCCGTTTCACCAAAGGATTTCTCGTCGGGGGAAAGTTTCCAGTACGCAAAAATGCAACCGAATGTACAACCTATACAGGTGGTTCCATTCTGAAAACGAGAATCATCATTATATTGTTTTTCACAGGGAGAGATGACCAGAGACACATGGGATAATATACCTACTACCTACATGCATCAGTAACACAGTACGAATGTAATGTTGGCACTTATTTATAACTTTCACCATAGAATCCTGCTGTTTCCATAGCGCGGTTTGTTTCTCGATCGCAATGCATGACAACTTCCAAAACAGTTCGTCGGGTCTCGCTGTAATGACACCTGACTTTATATATCTAAGATATACGATGGAAGCTGCTTATTCATACTATAATATTGAGTACAAAAAGAATACATATACATACAATTATTTAAGTAGAAATAAACTACAAGCACATTCTTGATACAGATCTATTCACGTTTCTATTTTATGCATATAAAGTTATTGCAATAAATGGAACTGCTCAAGCTTGCTCTATGCGATTCAATTATAAATAAGAAATATATAATATTTTGTAGAATACGCTTATTTTTTTTTTTTTTTTTAATGAAATACTATATAAAATTTAACGCGATACAGTAACGACCTACATATGCTTGCGCAAGTTTGAACAGCACTGGTGTAAAATGGCTTACAGAGTGTTTTATTTATTTATATAAATAATTGATCGCGTGCAAGCTGTAAGGCTATTTGAGCTAACCGGGACACAGAAGCGAGTGGCTAGCATTCGGCAATATACGGTCAAGTCGCGCTTTCCACAAGTAATCATCCTTTAAAATCTGGTAGAACTGTTTGCACACTAAGCTCAAACCGTGTACTAGTGTCGACGTATCTAGAAAGGAACATATATGCAGGAATATCTGAAATGCAGCACAATAAAAGAATTAAACGCACAACCAAACAAATGTTCCGAAAGAGACGGAGATAGAACGAAAGAGAGAGTTGACCGTCGCTGAGTAAGCAATGTGAGCATACTTTACGCCGTCGACAAGTGACTACTGCGGAACTATTTCGGAATGGTTTAGTTCTTTTCTAGATTTTTATTGTGTCTATTATAGAGAAAATGGAATAATTCTGATTGAAATCCATTCTGAAGAGTTGCATAATACGCACCCTGACGGATGAAATAACAGCGACGATTAAGAAAAAGAATTTCGTGCACGTGTACGTGAAATACGAGAATATCGACGTTTTTTCTTTCTTATACAAACCTCCACTGGGAGTTGCCGCAGTGACAATTGTGCATATTCCTCGTTGGCGTGAGAGCAGCGTGCATTCTCGTCATCCATTTTTTTTCTCGCGCCGTGCGAATCTGAATATTTTCACTCGATCTGCTCGAGACTGACCGTAGTTCAACGAAAATGAGGGTGGTGTATACACGGGCAGAGAGAAGCCTCTCTGACCGTGAGTAAGAAGCTGCGCATAATGAAAGGAATAAAAAATAGAGAACGGGGAACAGGGAACAGGGAATAGGGAATAGGGAATAGGGAATAGGGAATAGGAATAAGGGAATAGGGAATAGGAAATAGGGAATAGGGAATAGGGAATAGGGAATAGGGTAATAGGGAAATAGGGAATAGGGAATAGGGAATAAAGAATGGGAATAGGGAACAGTTTAATATTATCATATGCATTGTGCACATGGCATACAAAACATAGAATAAAATTTAATCACTGTTTCTTTATACCGCTATTCCTCTGTTCGTCTATTCTGTATTAATAATTACATATGTTAATGAATTTCATATATTAATATTGAACGTTCCCTATTCCCTGTCCATCATTCCTTTCATTCTTATGCGCAAAGATACATCTGTATTCCTATACATCATGCGCAGCCCCTAAGTTTCCATCGAGGGTTCGAACCGGGTCAGAGTTGAGTTGGGGTGAGCGCTCTTGCGGTGGAACATCAAACCTGAGAGAGGTCATCCCGACCTTTTTTAATGGTGTTATACATATATGTATAACACCACTATACATTTACAGAATCACATGTTTTATCGGCAGTGTCGGAAAATGAACGTGTCTACGTAGTACCAATTTCAAAAATGGATGTATTGGCTATAGTGTACAGGGGGTTTTGATGGTCCCACGAAAAAGGCTGGGATGGGTTCTCTCAAATTTTTTCTCTGACCAAACTCAGAATTGGGTACCTCTATGAAGCTAGCCGACAGAAATTACTAAATTTGATTATTTTAACTTTTCCAAGTGTATTTCGTTTGTGTTTGATTGTGAGTCCGTTTTTAACGTTTGTGATCAAATAGCTTTTTTTTGTAATTAATATTTTTACTTTAGTCGTGATGTCAGCCGACACTTTAATGTCCATGTCTACCCAATGCGGGTTAACTTTAATCTCAGTTTAACTTACTTTTTACCTTTTTCTAATTCTTACAACTAGACCGACAATCTTACGGGAGTTGGCGGTGACTTGAAAAATTTATGTGTATAAACATAAACTGTAGAATTCTTGTATTAAGTAAACATTGTCGTCATGTGACAGCTCTATATGTTAAAAATAAGTCATATTTTTAATTTTTTTTGTTCTTGATATATATACTCGAATTATGTTGTCTTCATCTTTGTGCGTACTTTAATTTTTTAACCGTGTACAAAAATTTTGTAATTTTATCTTTCTGAAAAGCGAAATCTGAGATTAAAAAAGTAGATTTTATGCTAAATTTTTATAAAATTATGTCCTCTCATCAGAGAGCGCATGAGACTAGCTTTTCCGTTTTTTTTTTCTTTTTTCTTTAAGTACAATTGAGAGAAATCGCACTGATCTGGCACA